>PVIY010009536.1:0-72549 GCA_004026745.1 Myrmecophaga tridactyla | reverse complement strand
CAGGTAGGACATGAGATTTTGTTGGTTTGTCCAGAGTGATGCCCCAATGAATCCCAGAGTGATTTGATCAGTGAGTAGAAAAGTATTTGCAAGCCCCCTTCAGGAAATGGTGAGAGCGGGGAGAAATTCAACTTCCCGAAGTCGAATTCTTGATATTTTCACAAGCAGTGTGGACAACCAAAGCTACAGGCTGAGCCCCCAGTCTTGGGGTTTGTTCATATGAAACTTAACCCCACAAAGGATAGGTCAAGTCTACTTAAAATTTAGGCCTAAGAGTCACCCCCAAGAGAGCCTCTTTTGTTGCTCAGATGTGGACTCTCCCTCCAGCCAACATGATGAGCAGTCTCACAACCCTCCCCCTCTCTGTGTGGGACATGACTCCCAGGGGTGTGGACCTTCCTGGCAACATGGGACAGAGATCTTGTAATGAGCTGAGACTCAGCATCAAGGGACTGAGAAATACCCTAGAACAAGCTGAGAATTAACATCAAGGGATTGAGAGAAACTTCTCAACCAAAAGGGGGAGGAGTGAAATGAGACTAAGTGTCAATGGCTGAGAGTTTCCAAACAGAGTCTAGAGGTTATCCTGGAGGTTATTCTTATGCATTAAATAGAGTCATCACCTTGTTGTTCAAGATGTAGTGGAGAGGCTGGAGGGAACTGCCTGAAAATGTAGAGCTGTGTTCCAGTAGCCATGTTTCTTGATGATGATTGAACAATGATATAGCTTTCACAAAGTGACTCTGTGAATGTGAAAACCTTGTGTCTGATGCTCCTTTTATCTACCATATCAACAAAAGAGAACATATAGTATAAAAATAAATAATAGGGGGAACAAATGTTAAAATAAATTTAGTTTGAAATGCTAGTGGTAACTGAAAGTGAGGGGTAAGGGGTATAGTATGTATAACGTTTTTTACTCTGTTATCGTTTTATTTCTTTTTCTGTTGTCTTTTAATTTCTTTTTCTAAATCGATGCAAATGTTCTAAGAAATGATGAATATGCAACTATGTGATGATATTAAGAATTACTGATTATATATGTAGAATGGAATGATATCTTATTGTTTTGTTTGTTGTTAAATTTTTTTAATTATTAAAAAAGTTAAAAAATGAAATAGTATCTTAAAAATATATAGAGATATAAATCATTCAAAGTGTGCAAATATGTTAATAGTGTAAAATAAAACATAAATGGGTTTTATTAAGAGCTGAGGTAAATGAAAACACAAACCAAATGAAAAGACAAATTATAAACTCTAACCATTTTCAGTCAAATTGTTTTAAAATCAATAATGAAGCTCTTATTCTGATAGAAAAATATAAATGAATGAACAACACATAATGTAAGAATATTAAAGTCATTTTGCTGGTTACAAATTTTAAATTCACCCATTTTACTTGTTCTGTGAAAATGGATCTTGGCCACTTAAATCTTTTTCCTTCACCTAATAACATTACAGCTATGTTATTGGACCATGAAAATTCTCAAATTAAAGAAACAGTAAGAGGATACCTTCACTGAAGAAAGGCAGATCATGCCCAGAGTTTCCCTGTTAGTTGGGAAGGCCTGCGGCTGGCAAATCTTTTGCTCCTGGGTTGCACTGCTTGCAGCTTCTGATTCCAGTGGCTTTCCATGTTGGCTCTCCAAGCACCTCCATCTGTGTCTAGGCTTCTGCTCTCAGTGTCTGCTATTTTAAGAACTCCAGTAAATTAATTAAGACCCACCTTGAATGGGCAGAAAATAGATTATTCCTATATTTCCATGGAGATAGTTTAATTAAAAAATTGTCCCATTTCCTGGAACCTGCCCACGGAAAAAGAAAAATTGTCCCATGCACAAGGAGTGTGGGCCTCATCTCCAAGGAAACAACATAACCAAAAGATTCCACCCAAGCAACTGCTGTGTCACCTCAAGATTGGATTAAGATTAAAAGAACATCTCTTTAATGTCATACACAACAGTTCCAAACCAGCATACCAATTACTTCACTAATTTAAATGTAGTCAACTAAACTTGTCCCTTTAATGAATGCTAAGTTCTTTTAAACACAGTAATATTGGTATTTCACAAGCAAATTGTCATGTCTTTCAACTTTAAGAAACAAATATAAAAGAAATTACTCATTTAAAATGGAATCATGGCAGTTAGAGGGAAAGATCTGAGGTGATGGAATGGTAGCCCATGATAAACTCTGGGATCTGTTCCTTAACTACTTATTCAAGTGCACTTTGAAAATTATTGCTTTTTTCTTTGCTTTGTTTATATGTTATAGTTTAAAACATTTTAAAAATGGAAGCATGGCTAATCTCAAATTCTTGTAAATTTTATAGACATTCTTTGACATTTACATACTATTTCTAAAGATACCCAAATGTGTTGAGGCTATGGTTTGATGTGTAACTTTCTTACATGCAGATTTAAATGGAAACTTTTCTAGAGGGCACATACATACAAGGGGGACAAGATTATGAAGACGTACTTTTACCACCCAAGTAGATAGGCTTGACTGTGAAGCCAAATAAAAGACACTATGGGCCAGAGGGTTCAAACCCAAATGAAGACCTTGCAGGCTGAATAAATGCAAATGAATTCTACTAACACATAAATAGACCCTTTGAGCTCTTTCAAATATTGCTATGGAAGCAAAGAACTCCAGATTTGTGCCTTTGATCAGAATTAGTCTTCCATTGTTGTTGTTAAACTCTTAAACAAATAAATTAATAGTTTTCAGATTAGCTGGGTTTCACTGGTTTCAAGTGAATTGCTAATGGAATCGTTTACATCCATACAAATTTCTTTGCTATGGTATGGTTCTGCAGAATCTGTACTCTCTAATATTGGAGTGAATTTCCAATTAAAATCCATAATTGTTCAATAATTTTCTTGCCTTGCCAATTCAGAACTCTCATAAATATTTCAATGACATCCAGCAGGATTCTGGGTAATTTTCATATCCCTTGCTTGGATTTATACTCAAAACTCTAAGTCATGCTATGTGAGATTGTGCAGCGATTTGTAATTATGTTTTATGCAAAATCAGATAAATAATAAAAATAATGTAACAGTGAATACAACCAATATTTATGTATTGTTACCAGACACTGTGCTCTATTTTAAGTCATTTTGTGAATTACGTTATTTAATCCTCACTATAAATCTATGATATTAGTAATATCAAAACTTCCACTTTGTACAAGGTCACTGATCAATTGATGATTGGAGCTGGAATTCTAACTCATGTGTGACTGACTCCAGAGGACAAACACTAAAGTTCAGAATTCATGAATTTTGTCTTGGTATAATTGTATGTAAATAATAGGCATTATTAATCATCTCTCCAAATTAAATTATTAGAATTATAATCTCCTTAAAACAAGATTAATTTCAATTGTATAAAAATATTGACATTAAAAATACCGAGTTCAAGAGAAATGGTCTACATTTTTAAAAAGAGTTGATGGTTATAATTTATCACAAATTTTTTATTAACTTGCAGTGTGTAATGACTTTAAATTAATGCTGTATTTGGTGTCTTTCACAGATGACTAAGTTCTCTATTGTGAGATATTATATATTCATATTTAATCTTGGATTTAAATACATCTATACTCACTTGTCCATTTCTGGTAACTTCATAATAGAAGTTTTATTCAATGGCCCAAGTTATATGTTAGTCAGTAAATTCTAAAACAGTAAGGAGTCTAGGTTTCCTCTCATCTTAGGACAGAAGTGAAGATGCTAAGTGAGTTAACTTTAATTTTTTTTAAATGCCTGAGATAATATGTAATATTTGAACAATGTGTCATGTCAGGTGGAGAATTGGGGCCTCATTTGATCTTTTTTGCAAGACATTATTTAAAAATAAAATCCACATAAATTTAAGAAACTTCTAATACTTAGAAATCATACATCAAGTAGAACACTGTCTACAAGTATGTTAACAAAAAAAGATAGTATTTATTGAGAACCCCTTATATGCCCAATACTTTCCCACTCCAAACTGTACTAGCTTTAATTGGAAGGCATTCAATTTGGAGTTTTATAGAAGCCTCCTTACCTTCATTGTGGGGCACAGAGAGTCATCCATTAGTTTGCTTTAATTCTTTAAATACTTTCATTAGTGTTTAATTATTCTTTAAACTACCTACTTGTAAAAATAGGATAGTACATAATTTTGAAAATATTATTTCTGCATATATTTAATGGGCTACTAGTACCCTAAGCTGAAATTAACAATGTCAAATTTATTTTTAATCCAAAGGCTAAACAAGGGTGAATAATTTGTCTCAGCTAGTTAAATATTTCTGAAAATAAATTACTCTTTTGATATTGGCACATAAACTATTTTGAAACCCTTTTAGGCAATGTGATGAGTATTTGTGTTTATGTGCATTTATTGAGGAATTTTGGAAATTGTACTTTATAGCTATTGTCCCTCAGTACTTAGGACTCACGCTCATAGACCAATTTTATTCCTGTCACTGCCTTCCTTTCTTTATTGTTCTTCTCCTCCTCCCAATAATAAATGACTAGATAATTGATCCCATGTGGAGGCCTTTCTGCTTTTGATGGCAATATTTTCTATAAAATTATACTGGGCATTCATAGTTTCCCACCTGTAGGCTCTATTCTTCATGATGCTCTGTTCCTGGTTATCAGCTTCAGCAGAAATTATCTCCTAAAAAAAATCTCTCTGGAAATTGCACATAGCATCACTGAACAACTGCCATCTTTTCACTGCTAGACGCAAAATTGAAAGAATTTACTAATATTTTACCAAAAAAGGGAAAAACGATCATTAAAATATGGAAAATTATTATGAATGTAATCTTTATCATATCTTCACATAGGTTTCATTTCAATTTTATAAAATAAAAAATGTATAAAACTTTATAAAATACATATTCTATCATGTTCATTTTATGACCAATATTTGTGATGTTGAAATTATATATTTTACAAATCAAGAGAGTAGCAATAAATCTAAAACCCATAGATGACATTAAAATTTATTATCTTAAACTAATAGTGAGGCATTTTAAAATTTAATATTGAAAAGTTTCATCAAATTAAATCAAACTAAAGAAAACAAATGCTCACCAAATGTAATCTCCCTTCAAATATTAGTATTTGTTAATAATAAGGGAGTTTATAAATAAAATATTTTGATGACAAATTAAAATATATTTAACATTTCATGGAAAATAAACTGGAAGGTCAAGCTGAGACAGAATTTCTAAGTCATTAATGGCTAAACAAAAATTAAATAGACAATTCTTATTTTTATGATTTCCTTAGCACTGTCAAAGTTATGCTCTAGTATATATTTATACCACTCATGATCTCATTTCCAATCTACCTTCACAAAAGGGCAGCTCTCAATGTAAGTAGAAAAGCTTTCAAATTAACTGTGCATAGTTTTGCTGAGCTTTCTTCCAAAGACATATTCTTGAGGGAGAAAAAAGAATGAAAAAGCCAACATCAGTTATAGTTGTTAGATCATTAATTACTGTTCTCAAACATTAGGATAAATAGAAAAACATTTAATAAAAAGCAGTATACTTTTAAAATACACTGAGTATTTAAATTTGCATTCTATTAGTTGTCCAAGGGCTTCAAGGCTCCAGTTTGATTATGAGTTGTGACTATGTGATGAGGAATGGACAATGAATTTTTTTTTCTTTTTTTTTTGCACAGGCAGGCATAAGGAATCAAACCTGGGTCTCTGGCATAGCAGGCAAGAATTCTGCCACTGAGTCAACGTTCCACCCTCCTGAACAATTAATTTTAAATGGAAGAGTTTTGTAAAATTTTTTTCTGGGAGAGAAATGATATATCTAGGATGTGTGCCTTTTTGTCTTTCTACCTCCCATCCTCCTGCAGCTTAAAAGCACAGAGAAAAGAGGACTGGAAATCAAGGATCTATCTTGCAGATTTTTAAATAAAAGCACACATTTTAAGTAACACATAACACAAAGAACTAAGTGGAAATTTTCTGTTTAAAGATATAATAATTGAAATGAAGTTTTTTAGATAAGCTCAAAACTGGATTTGAACTGGAAGAAGAAACAATCAGCAAACTTGAGAGTAGATTGCTAGAGATTATGAAATCCAAAGAACAGAAAAAAGAAAGAGGGAAGAAGAATGGACAGAGCTTCAGAGAAATGTGGGACAACTTTAAATACACCAGCATAGACATAATGGGTGGGAGTAGAAGGGGAGGAGAATGAGAAAGGAGAAAAAAAATTATTTTAAAAAATAATAGCTAGTAAAACACAGGTTTTACAATTATATGGACACTTTATTTAAATATGCATATAGTTAAGCTAACTAAGACATCCATTTTTGGTGGTTCTAAATCTTTTGCTTATTTTCTTAAATAAAAAATTAACAAATAATAATAATAGCTTAAAACTTCCAAAATTTGCTGAAAATCTTTAATTCACACATCCAAAAAGCTCAAAGAACTGAAAGCAGGATATATGCAAAGACATCAATACCCAGATACATATGCATCATTTGCTGAGAGTATCAAAAATAAAACAACTGGTCACATACAAAAGGACATCCAATAATGTCAATTAGTGACATCTCATCAGAAACAATGGGGGCCAGAGGGCAATGGAATAACATATCCAATGTGCTGAAAGAAGGGAAAAAAACTGTCAACAAAGAAAATGTTATCCAGCAAAATTATTTTTCAAAATTGAGGGTGAAATATACAACTTATTAGTTACTTAAGAAAGATGTAAACAATTATCACAAAGCTGGTGATAATTTAAAGTTAAAACAAACTTTTAATCCCTCCCATTTCTGTAGGCTAGAAGTTCAAAATCAAGGGGTAGGCAGGACCATACTCCCTCCAAAGAATCTAGGGTAGAATTTTTCACTGCCCTAGGTGGATCCCCGTGTTTCTGATGGATCCTGGTGTTCCTTGTCGTATGGCAACATAATTCCAAAATCTACCTCCATCTTTACTTAGTCTTCTTGCCTGTGTCCAAAATTTCCTTATCCTTTCTTTTGAGAAATTGGGTTTAGAGCGTGACATAATCCAGGATTGCTTCATCTCAAGTATCCTTAACTTAATTATATCTGGAAAGACTATTTCCAAATAAGATTACATTCACAGGTACCAGGGATTAAAGTTTAGACTAATCTGGTTTGGGAATCCAGTACAACTCACCACAAAGGCATTATCAAACAATTTTCAAACATTTTTTTTTAATGAGAAAGTTTGTTAGTAGCCTACCTGTTTTCAAGAAATACTAAAGTATGCTCTTACACTTTATATAATTATATAAAATAGTGTGTACATAATTGCATCATTGGGTCTATACTATAAATATATGTAATGTATTTGACCATAAGAACATGAAGTGTTGGGGCATAATTCTATTGGAGTAAGGAAATGACTAGATGGTAATGTGAATTATCAGGAATAAATGAAGAGAGTTAGAAATTGCATGTAAAAGATAAAGTAATAAATGCTATAAATCTGTATTTTCTTTCATAGTCTTCTTTGTAGAACTATACTTTATGAAGTGATAATACAGCAATGTATAATTGGGATTATAACATATATAGGTGTAACTTGTGTAAAAATAATAGCACAAAAGAAGGTATGAGAGAATAGAACTATATAGAAATAACATTTATGTATTCTCTTGGAATTAAATTTGTATAAATCTGAAGTAGATTCTTATAAGTTAAGATGAAAAGCAATCATAATAAAATAACAGAAAAAATATAGTAAAAAGTCATTAAATGAATTGAAATATTTCACTAGAAAAATTCATTTAATGCAAAACAATCAATAAAGGAGGAATAGAAGGACAAAAAGACATGAGACATATAAAAAACAAAAATTAACATGACAGACATGAATATAACAATATCAACGATAGCATTAAATGTGATTGGATTAGATAAAGCAATAAAAAGGTACATATTGTAAAACTGAGTTATAATATGAGGTTATCTATGGAAGCCACATTTTATATTAAAAGTTAGAAATGTATGGAAAATAAAAGGATAGAAAAAGATATATCAGACAAAAAGCAAATGTAAAAACCCTGGAGTGTTATGCTATTATCTGACATACTACCCTTTAGAACAAAATATGTGCCTAGAGATAAAGAGAGGCATTTTATAATGACAAAAGAGTCAATCAAGATAGAACCCTATAAGTATATTACTTATAACAAAACAGCACAAAATATATGTAGCAAAAACTGTCAGAAATGAAGAAAAAAATAGAAAATTCAATGTTTTTTAGAAATTTCAATACACTACTTTCAATAATGGAGAGAATGGATAGAACAACAAAGACGAAAGACCATAAAAGAAATAGAAGACTTGAATAATGCTGTAAAATGAGACCTGAGGGCATCTATAGAAAATGCCACACAAATACAGCAGAATGTATATCATTTTTAAGGACACAGAATAGTCTCCACATTTAAACTAAATGCTAAAAAAGCCTTGGTAAATATAAAAGGATTGAGATTGTCAAACATATCTTCTCCCATAACAATAGAGTGTTTAAGATGTTTATAACTTACTATGTTTGTCTGGAGTTTATAATAGAAGTCTAACTTACAATAAATATTTGAGGTTTGCCTGTGATTATGTAATAGTTGAGGCCACCTATTGAACTGGTTAAGGTAGGTAGGTACAGAGCTACTCTTTTTAAAAAGACAAATGGTAACTTGGTTAAAATGGGAAAATTGGAGAGATAGCTCCTAGTTAGAGATAAAATCAGAGGTCGAGGATGAGAATAAGGAATTTATGTTTTAAGTGAAATAAAGAGAAAACAGTTGACAACATTTTACAAAATCAAATAATCAGTGTTTTAAAAAGACAAATAAATCAAGTGCTAAAAATATTGATTTGGGTAATCAGATTATTATGGCAGTTGGTAGTTTCTGCTACATTACAGTGATAGAAGCAGAAAGCATTATACGATAGAGATATGAAATTTTGGTAAAATAAGAAGACTAAATAGAGAGAATTTTCATATTTTTTTCTTAAAAGAGAAGAGAGTAAAGGGTTACACATTTATTGAATAGTTTACTTATGTTTTAAATAGAAAACAAAATGTGTGTAACAGGATGCAAAAACTGCTCAAAGATATAAAGTTATTAATTTATATAATGTGATGCTTGTTGTAAACTAAGCAAGTCAATTCTACTAGACATATCTTAGGTTCTTTTTGATATATCCATATTAGCAGCTGCTGAACATCAAGTTTCTCTCTAATAAACACACTATCAATTTATAATGAAAGTAACACCCACACTAAATCTGACATATGGAGTAATTCTATTTCAAAAGCTTTTTTTACAAGCAGATGCAAAGTAGTTTGTATACAACATTTGGTAAAATCAGTGGAGTCCTAAATTTCCATCTTTTTCTATAATCTGAACTTCCTTGAAGAAAGTTCCATTGCAGAGATGATAAAATTATATCAACAAGAATGAATAAACAGGGTGGCTGCCGTGGCTCAGCAGGCAGAGCTCCGACCTGCCGTGCTGGAGGTCTGGAGTTCGATCCCTGGTGCCTCCTGCCCATATGCAAATTAAAAAAAAAAAGAATGAATAAACACAGAGAATATTTGGCCAGTTATAAGGGTTCCAGAACAAGTAGGAATTTTCCAATCACTTATGATAATTACACATATGTATATATATATGATTTTCTATTCAAATAAATATTCATAAAATAAAGTACTCTTTGATTATAAAAGTAAAGTATTCTTTGTATTATTAATCTCCATCTTTCAGCATAATGTCAGAAAAAATGCTATTATCCAATAAATATGTGGTTCAGTAAATTAACAAAAAAACTACTGAGAAAAACACAGGTTAATTTAGTGTAAGGAATAGGAGGAGGGACACTAAATTTTTGCAAAATTTGAGAAATAGGAAAGTTTGTTCATGATGAAAGAAGTGTTCTGTTGGACATCTTTGCACAAATTGGGAAAAGCTTATCAATAAGATAAACTAGGAGAAATGAAAGGCACGGTGGAGTAGAGATAAGGAACAGAACACAATTGGTGGCAGGGCATTCATTTGGGGAATTGCCTGGGAAATAATAGAGTGAGATTTCTGACATGATTAGATGGGCAGCATTAATGATTAGGGTCAGCTGGTGTGTGGACTCTATCTGTCATGCTGTGAAGTAGTGAGAATAATGGCATCCCAAAAGATGCCCCCATGTATTTATCCCTGGAACCTATAAATGTTATTTTATATGGCAAAGACTTTGCAGATATGATTAAGTTAAGGATCTTGATATGGAAAGATTATCCTAGGTTATCCAGGTGGGCCCTTGATGAAGTAAAAAATATCCTTATAAAAGGGAGATAGTGGGGTATTTCAGAAGACTGAAGAGGAGAAGGCAATGTGATTACAGAGGCAGAAAGTGATAAGACCCCAATCCAAAAATGCCAGCAGCCATCAGGAGGTGGAAGAAGCAAGGAACAGAATCTCCTCTATAGAGCCTCTGGATAGTGCAGTCCTGGTGACACCTTGATGCATGGCTATGGAAACAGCTTTGGGATTTTCTGTTCTCCAGAATTGTGACAGAATAAGTTTATGTTTTTATTTAAGCCACCTAGGTGTCAGAGTTTGTTACAGAAGTCACAGAAAACTATTACATTATGAGGGGAATGGAGAAAGACTCTTGATTCCCAGGGGTTTGCATTTGTGGCCACTTCTGCCTTAGGATCTCAGTCCAGGAAGGCAACGAATTCAATCCCACAGTGCAGTGATATTGTTGAGTGGCTTATAGAATCTGATGATAAATAAAACTTGAGAGAGAATTGAGAAGGCATGTCCAAACTTGTTGCCTTCTACTTCATATGCCCTACTTTTCTGGAGCTTTCCCTATAATTTTCATGTAATGAAAAGTTATCATGGGAAAATAATTATATAGCATGTGACCATTTAAGAGAAGTATCTGCTCCACAGAGACACAACTATTATTTGGCTGAGTTAAATTCAAACATATGCACAGTCTTGCTCAGAGACCATGCTTGTATCTATCAGGATAAATTTTTTTTCTAGTTTGAAGGTTATCCTTTTTGTTTCCTTGAACTTTGATTTTTTTCCCCAAGTTTTGTAATTCTTTTTTTTTGTTGTTTCCAAGAGATCTTCATGGTGCAATAAAATAGAATGATTCTACTATCTTTAGATATAAACATGTAAAAACACTCTTTCAATAATATATTGAAATTAAAATTATTGTTTTAAACAGCCTTCATCAATAGGAACCACAAAAGCAAGAGCTAACATGTACTGTTTCTTAGTTATTAAGTTCTCATTTAACCCTTACAGTAACCAGATGAGAAAAGTTCAAAGCCAAATTTTACAAATAGAAATTATGAGGTTTAGAAAATTGTTCATTCTTTCTCAGGCAATACAGCTGCATAACTAGGACTTAAACATTTCTGAGTTCGAGAGACAGCTATCTGAATCACTGTACAACAGAAGAAACAGATATTTACATTCCTTTCAGCCCATACAAATTTTATGACTCTCACCAGGCAATTAGTCTTGAGTTGCAATAAGATCAAATTCCATAAATTACTATCAAAAAGGTCTATACACACAGGAGATCATTAAGTACAGGAAATCTTTAAACCACATAGTAATTCAATGATTGGATTATATTTATGTAAGATGATGTATTTATTATAATATGAATAGGCATAGCATCATAAATGAACACCTCGTATTTATAAACATTAAGTTCAGTCACATAAAATATGAATGATGAATGGTTTTAGCCAAGAGAAAACAGTAATAAAATGATAGAGTCAGAAAAGTTGGTATTCACATTATTAGCAAAGAGAGATGCAGAGAGGTCTATAAAACATTCAGTTTTAAAATATATACTAGATGGTTCTCTACTTTAAAAAGAATTATGTGCAACAGATTCAATTGTGGGCTGGCACACTCCTGAAAAATGAACAATTATCAATATTTTGAATACACTCAAAATTTATCCTTGTTTAAGTTTATGGTCAAAGGAAAACGATGGCTCTCTGTCTTTCTCTCATGGGAATAGGAAAGGAAACAAGAATGAATATATTTCCATGCCAGTTTGATTAAAAATTTTCATGTGGGTCTAATAAGAGATTCTTACAAAAAAGATGGGTACTGAAGTCCAGTTATAAGATGGTAACATAGCAGGCAAGTGGAGTCTGGCAATTCCTTTCCCCTTCCAATTCTTTGTATGCATTTACTAGTTATAAAAAGAGTTAGAGAAACAAACTCAAGAGATTTCCACTATTAGTGATCACTCATTTGTGCATACGTTTGACCAACTTGAGCAGTAGAAGATTATCAGATCTTAATAAGAAGAGAGAATGAGGCTTGTGAGAAAAAGAAAAAGAAATCACATGGAAGAAGTCTATATCACCATTCAGATTCACCATATGACCCAAATATCTGTGTGTTTGAGGAATATCGGGTGAGGGTATAATGAGGCAGTTGTTATGTGAATCTATTGAAGGTCAGCTTCCTAACTTGTGCTAACTGGAAGAAGAGAGAATCTATTTCACTAAATCTTGTAATAATTCAGAGCCCAAAACAACTGTGGCTTTTACTACCTCCGCAACCAAATTTACTGAAACTCTAAGGTAAACATGACCTATTTCTTTCCCTTGGCAAGAGTCTTCCAGCTGCTGTGCTGCCTTGATCAAAAACCCATCACAGAGATGCCTCTTGAGTTGCAGAGAAATCCGGACAGTATGAAACTATATAGCAAAGGCAGAATTTGTATGGCTGAAAATGGTAGATACCAGCACACAAAAACACTTCTCAGGGATTTCAGAAGTGTTTGAGAGAATGAAGGTCTGAGCATGAAATGCCAATTCCTTACTAGAGCATGTGTAATGTGCAGATTCTAAGATTTTTATACTAATGCAATTATCACTTTATTTACATCACATAGAAAAGTCTATTGGTATTAGGTGATTTACAGATAAAGAGCATTTGGTCCAATATGTTGAAGCAACAAAACAGCAAACTAAAGTAAGCACCATAATAAAATATTTGAGAGAAATAAAGGAGGTTGTTGGGATGGAATAGGTAAACTAATTTTAATGGTGTAATAAAATTAATATAGATGAAGATAGCCATGATGTTATTATCATTTGTTTAGTTGGTTCTTTCTTTCCTGTAATGAGAAACCAGCAGTGTGCTGTTGATCTGCTCCAAATCCACCCTTCTGGTCTATATTTCCTTGATTATTCTGCCAGATCATCTCCTATTAGAATCTATCATCTTGACACTAGGAGGAGAATTGAAGGCAGGGCAAGGGCATATGGACATCTCTTCTGTTTTCTTACTGTTCTGGTGAACTCATCAAGAGCATTTTGCTTTACCTATTACACTTAACTACTCTACTGCTATCTCAGCCCAGGGCTGGCAACTGGTTCCAACTCCCACTTTTTTTTGGCATTCCAAAAACCAGCCCCTTAATGCCCATCAACATTGTGCTTCCTAATCAGAAGTCAGATCTCCAGCTGCAGGGCTACCTTATACAAACTAAAACTCTGAGAACCTTAAAATCTTCAGTTTTGTTTTCTTGGTCTAAGAGTGATAGTTGTTTTTTTTTTCCTATATTCATGTGTCTGAAAGTTTTATATTGGTATATTTTAAAATTTCAATTTCTTTTAAAATGTGACTATTCACTGGACATAATGTTTTCAGTGTCTGCATATATACCAATTGACAATTGATTACTCTTAATTGCATGATTTGAATGCCATTACAATTTTGAAAAACTGAGTTAAAAAATAATTATATCTCTACCACAAAAATATAGCTAATACATTGATTTGCTTATTACTTAAAATAGGTAAACTAGAACCATTAGTGCTTTCTAATTCAAAACAATCTTCCAAGCAATTGAAGAATTTTCTATAAATTAATTTGAGGGCTTCATAGATGATGTGATATTCAGAAAATTGGGAGAGAAAAGGAACGAAGATTAGAGTTTGAGGAGGTATCCTTGTTTAGAAGGTTATAAACTATATTTATTTCAAGTTAAAATAGTGTTAATCAATATTAAATTGAATTTTAAGTGACAGGGTAAATTCAGCTTTTCAGAACCATCGCAGAAATTGTTTTCAGTTGTGGTGTGGAATAGTGAGCTTCACTGAAGTTAATCATAAAACCAAAATAATCAGAAAACCTGTTATTCTAGGAAACAAGACACCATTGAGCAAACTGTATGTTTTTATAATAACTCTTTCCAACTCAACCAAGTTGATTCACTCTTTGAATTTAGAGTATATATAAGTACATGTGTGAGTTGCAAGAGAAAGGGATCAAATAAATTCCAGGAACTATTAAGATGAAGTGCTCAAACAGCAATCAAATGAAATCGACTGAGAATTATTACATTCTGGGTAGCTTTTTGAACACACACACACACACACATACATTCTCTTTCTTTTTGGCACAAAAAAGATTTTCAGAGCAGCATTGAACTTTGTTTACAAATCTCTAATCATACTTTTTTTTTATGAATCATCAATCAAATGTCTCCTGAATGTGGAGAGATGAAAAGTAAATATATTTGAATTCAAAGTTCAGAAGCAAAAATCTTTGGAAACAACTTCTGTGCAATATGAAGGTCTTGTTGATAACAATAATTTTGATAGGATTAAGATGCTAACAAAAATATTAAAATGTGGAATGGTCCTATGGCATTCTAGTATCAAACAACTATTGATTATCCAGTCAAGAAGATTTTAAAGAATGATACAAAAAATAAACTAGAAGTTGTGGGATGGAACAAAGGGTGAAGAGATTATAAAATAATGCATACTTGCACAGAGCAAAAGAAAATAGGGTCATCACACTAGAAATCTTTTATGGAGTCCACAGTTAAATCATCATAGTACTTCAATGTGACTTGAATACCAAAATAGAGTGATTATGATACCCAACATTGAAGTTATAGAAATATGTCCACTTAAAAGTATGAACAATGAACAAAATCTTGTGCTATGATTTAAAATTGCAAATTTTGTATATAATCCATAAAATGAACAGTTTTATATATAAACATTAAAGTGCTCAGTATCCAGTTATTCAATGCATATGAACTTCCATGTTTATCCTAAATATTATCATTCACTTGAAAAATGTACCTTTCATTTATAGTCTGACAATAACGGAAATGCCTGTGCTGGAGGAGAAGAGTATAGGGAAAATGGAGAGAGTATTCCAAAGAATAATTTTTAAGAATAATTTTCTAAACATGTCTTGTTTTGCTTAAAATCCACCTTAAATTTTACTTTTATATAAGAAATCTATAAAAAAGTATTCAAAGATAGTAACTGAATTTGCTTATGCCTTTTATCTAAGCCTAGGGAAATTTTTCTACTCTGTTGAGTTTAAGAAGATTAAATCTATTTAATTATAAGCATTTACTAACTGCTAACTAAGTGGTAGGAAATGTACAAAGTATCACAGAGAATTCAGAAAAAAATATACCCCTTTACTCAAGGAGGTAATTGTAAATCTTCTAATTCTAATTCTAATATATATATATTTCTAATATAATATATATTTCTACATATGTATGTGTGTATATTTCCATTTTCTATATATCCATTTTCTATTGGATCTGTATAGTCCAAGAAATTATGTTTATCCATTTTAGTCACTGAGATAAAACTATTGGATCAGAAAATGTCGATGATAAGTTAGAGAGAAAATATGAACCAAAGGTTTTAGATTCTAAAGTCAGTGATATTTTGCCTAGATCATGCTGCCTTCTAATCAACAACTGCAAACTTTGGTTTGTTTTTCTTTTTCACATTCTTTGAGAATATTTAAAAACTGCTGCCAGAAAGGACATAATCTTCTGCTTTCTACTTATTGACAATGTTTATGGTACACAAGTTGCCTATAATTAGATTACTAACAATAAAATACATAGACATGAAGAAAATGGAGGTTGAAAAAGTTAATAAAAATCCCATTGGTCTAGACCATTTGTCTACTTTTATATACCTATAGTCATCTGGAGCCGTGAAAATTATAAGGGAATACTCAACTGTTTAAGTTAGAGTAACCACTCTAAAAAAATATAGTGCCTAAAGGAGATAGTTTTAACTGTGAATAAAATATGACACATCATTAAATAAATCACTTTTACCAGATAGTATGCCATCTGATTACCAAAAATAACAGGCACCTTTAGTGACATCTAAAATGGCAGATCTTTTAGAGAAGCTAATAAGTCAATAGCTTATATACAGAATTATGATAGATTTCTAAATTTTCTATCAAGGCTTAAGGGGAATATTTTTCCATGTGGAACTAGGCAAATTAGAATTTGTATGTATTTGATATTTGTGGAAGTTAAATTACCTGTTATAACAATCAACCCACAAATTGAATTCTCCAATTCAAGAATTCAATTCATCTTATTTGGAATAGGAATCTTCTGATGAATAAGGATAATAAAAGCATACATTACTAAACATGTAACTGTGTATCAGGGGTTGAAAAAATTAATTTATAACTAAATGAATTGAGAATTTCAGGTTAAACTATTCTATTTTTTTACCATAAGCTTTTCTCCCCCTAAATCTCTACATGAAGAACACTGAAAATTTAGATTGCTCATGAAAGAGCTTTATGCAGTCTCTAAAATAAAGATTAGTTCTTATTTAAAAATCATCTTTCTTGTTTCCGATCATACTGAGCAAAAAGTAAAAGTCATCTCCATTGTTATTCATTAACAGTTATAATTACATGGAAATGAATAAAAACAGAGAAATACAGGTAGGAAAGCAACTATGAATAAAGTATAGCATTGATTTTCTTTGCTTTTTTAAAGATAGCTTGTAATTTGCTAGATTACAAACAGTATGAGGGAAAATGCTGAACTTTTTTAAGTTTAATGAATCAACAACATATTTGAGTGCTACTTTTGAATGTTTAATGTAGCTCTGACATCTTAGCAGCCGAAGCAAAACTATTTATTAAATAATATTCCTCTCCTTAAAAACTAAAGTCATATTTCAAAAGTAACAATACTATGAGCAGCTCCTGAATGGCACATTTCAAGCTTGTTGGATAGAGTTAAAACTTTCTGGTTTTGTAGGTGGAGAATTAGAGAATGGAGCAAAAGTATTTTAATAGCTGCACGTGATTGGTAGAAATTCTTTATATTCAAGCATCATGGGTTACATGTGACCTCAGGACAACCAGAAACTTGGTGTACTAAGAAGATGGCTCAAAACTCAAATGAGTATTTGGAACAGTGGAGAATTACATACTGTGCTGGTTAGAAATTGTTGTGTTCCCCAGAAAAGCCATGTTTTTAATCCTCATTCAACATTGCTGGGTAGGATCCTTTTGAATAAATTGTTTGCATGGAGATGTAGCTCACCCAGTTGTGGATGGGATCTGTTAATTAGGTGATTTCCATGGTGATATGTCTCCACCCATTCAAGGCAGGATTGCTTAGTGGAATCTTTTAAGAAGGAACTTTTTTGGAAAAAGCTTCAGAGCCCACACAACCAGAGACCTTTGGAGATGCTGATGGAAAATGGCCCTGAGGAAGCCTTATGAAACAAATAGCCAGGAGAGAAAGCTAGCAGATGTCACCATGTGCCTTCCATCTGATAGGTGTCCAGAAGCCAAAGACCCCAGCAGACACCAGCCATGTGCCTTCCCAGCTGAAAGAAGTGTCCCAGACAGCATCAACATTTCTTGAGTGAAGGTAAACTCTTGTTGGTGCCTTAATTTGACATTTTCATGACTTTAGAACTGTAAACTTGCAACTTAATGAATTCCCTTTTTAAAAGCCATTCCTTTTCTAGTGTATTGCTTTCTGGCAGCTTAACAAACTAAAACACATTCACTGGGTCATTTGTTAACATATATATCACAGGAATAGCTGAGAGAGAAAAGAACTCTATATATGAGCATAAGTAAGTTTATATACGTTTAATATGTTAAATGTACTTTTATATGTCATCCTTCTATATATAATCTATTTCTCCTAGCCTTGAGGCAAGTCCTTTCCCTGATGCAGAGATTAAAACAACAAGAAAGGGTGGCTGCTGTGGCTCAGCAGGCAGAGCTCTGACCTGCCGTGCTGGAGGTCTGGAGTTCGATCCCTGGTGCCTCCTGCCCATATGCAAATTTAAAAAAAAAAAAAAGAAAGAAAGGGAACTCATAAAAAAAGATGATTTTAAAAAACCACAAAGGAAATTAAGACTTCTGCTCATACTGATCAGCAACATTTTTTACTCTGCTCAGATACTGGACTTCATAAGTGAGGAAATAGTCTGAGTTTTCAATTTTATATATATGTATATACACACACACACACACACACACACACACACACACACACATATGTGCTGTTTTACCAAATGAAAAGAAAAAGGGAATAACACTATTCTTGACACTATGAGTCTTTCATCCACTTAGTCTCTGTTATTTCCCCAGTTTTCATCAATGCAATGCCGTAAGTACTGTAAATATGAGACACCTAATCTTTGCATTGCCTCCTGGATATCCAGTATCCTTCAATATGTGATATGTCATACACACTTTATTTTCTAGCCTTTGGGAAATAAACTTATCATATGCTTGGATGTGACCAATGAATCAATTGTCAATAGCCATTTTAGCCATCAGATTCCCGTTTGACTAGTTCTATTTAAACTAAATCAACAAAAGAAAGAAACTAATGCTTTGCTTTATGTTGTTGTAAACCGGTATGGTATTGATATCTTGTGAGATGCTGGCAAAACTGTAGGAAGATTAGCCATCTCAAGATCCTGGATATTAAATAACAGTAGCACCCACTCTTATCTCCCCATAATTCCGAAACAATTGACATGCTTTAGGATGACTACTGGAATGTCTCATCTGAAGGATTATAGATTAGTTTGACACCTCCTTTCAAATCTGGTTTAAATTTCTTGACTTAAATCTTTTTAATAGTACCATCTTTTGTTGTCCTCACTTTCACTTTTATTTGAGTTGTATTGATCAAGTGTTCTCTATGTTAATTTTGGTTATGTAACCTGGAATATCTTCTGTTGTGGAGAAAGTTATTATATGGTGTTTTATGGGAACACAGGCTCTGGCATGCCAGAGAATTTCTTCAAATGATTACTTTATTACATACAAGGCACTAAGGATCTCAAAGAGCAGGAGAAGAGGACCCGTCATGATTGACCCAAACTCACTGGATCAGAGTTTGTGGATGGCTGCTCCACATGCACACCTTCTGTTAGAGAGGACAGACAAATTTGTGCCACCTGAACATGGAATATTTATATAACCCAGAGGGAAGAGGCCCTGCCGCTGAGACTTTCCACTTTGATAATAAGTCCCATTAAATCTAACGTCTCCCCAGTGCAGCAGAAAAAATAAAAGGAAACACCTGTACACGATATAAAAGAGAGATTGGTGTAGGTGAGGACTAGGAGATGAGCACTAGGCTTGACCATGACCTTGTCAACCTAACTTAGTTGATTCTAGAAATTGACTCAGTGTTAGTCCTCATTTTAATAAAATTCAAATTTGTCACAAGGGGCTGATTACCATTTTATATATTTTTACATCTTCCCAATATTTTTTCTTCTGTGTTATTGCTCTCATTTTTTTCCTTAAGTCCACCTTAAATTGCCAAATAATTCACCTCATACTTATTTGTATATAAATTCATCTTTAGCAGAAAAATCCTTTAGGAAAATCCAGTTGAAACGGCATGTTAAGATTTTATACAGTGACAAATCTTTAGAACAGTTCAATGAATTAAATGAGCCTATCCATCAAACTAAGTGCTTGATCTCTAAGATCAAAGACTTGGTTTGATTTATATTAAGTGAGATAAAATAAACGCATGTTTGTATGAACCATGTATAGACTTTTCAATAAATACAAGCTAGGACAAGTTCTTTGAAGCACTTAAATCATTTAAGATTATACAAATAAATAGTAAAACATAAAAATAGTTTCAATGTGTAATTTTCACTTTGATAATGTTTTGCTTTAAACTGTCATATCAAAGAGATAAAATGGATAAATTTTAATAGGTTGGAAGATAAAATTTTGTGACTGTCAGATCAGATTTTTAACTTCTATTCACCATGAATATCTCAGGTTTGTCAGACATCGAACATGGCAACTTGAGACTTCAAGAAAGAATTAGAAACTGTCTTTTCTCAATAGCTAAGTCTGCAAGGGTCATAGCAAACATCAATTCACCCATACATTATTGGTCAAAGCAATCATATACCAACCTAGATTAAAATGAATGGGTCATGGACTGCGGCTTTCAAAAGCAAGAGTATCAAAAAAAAATTGCACCAATTATGCAATAATTATGCAGCATCACCCCTCTGAATACAAACAATTTACAGTTTTTTCAGATGAAAACATCTCATTCCATTAGAAAATTTGTTTCAGACTCAAGTTCCAGAATGTAAATAGCTAAATCCTATCCAGATGCAGATAATCTCCTTGGGTGAATTTCATTGGATGCAACTTTTCAATTACAGTTTTGCTCAATTTTTTTTTAATGCTTGGCTTATTCAAATTTCATTTTATTTTTCTAATTTGAACATTTTTATTGTGAAATAATATATGTTCAGAAAAGTGATGAATTTCCAAGTTAGTTTAATAAGTAGATATAGAGCAAATTTCAAAGTATGATTTGAATTACAGTTCCTTTATTTCAGGTATTTACTTCGAGATGTTTTAATCCTCTGGAGGTTAAAAAGAAATATCAATATAATGATTCAGTGCTCCTACTCATCTCTCAAGTTCGATCTTCTATTTTACACCTCCTCCCTCTCATATGATCCTTCTCCCAATCTTTAAGGATATTTGGGCAATGACCATTTTAGCTTCTTCATGTTGAAAAGGGATGTTGACATTATAGGGTAGGAGAAAGTAACTGTTTGATGTTCCTGAGGAGATGGGTAACTGGGTTTCAAGGCTGATCTGGCATAGGAACAATCTGGAGGTTTTTGGTTTCTCAAAGATAAGCTTAGTGAGTGATTCTTTTGTAGATTCTCAGATAAACCGCTGGATATTCTTTAGGGTTTTCAGGAATGCTGTTAGTTGGAGCTTAGTATACTGTGGCAATTTTCAATATTTAGTTGACATTTGCATAAAAGTAAACTCTAGAATAATCTCTCCACTCTATCTGAAATCTCTTAGCCACTGAAATTTTATTTTGTTACATTAATTTTCTCCCTTTTGGTCAAGAAGGCATTGTCATTCCCATGATGTCAGGGTTGGGCTCATCCCTGGAAATCATGTCCCATAAACGGGGGAGTATAATGAGTTTATTTGCAGAGTTGAGCCAAGAGAGAGATAGGCCACATCTGAACAACAAAAGAAATTCTCTGGAAGTGACATTTAGACATATTTATAAGTAGGTTTAGCATTTCCATTACAGAAACAAGCTTCATAAGAACAACCCTCAATGCCTAAGGTTTGACCAATTAACTTGGGAGTCTCTAATGCTTGAGAGAGTATCACAAATACCACAAGTGGGGAAATTTAACAGTTCCATATTTTTCCTCCAGTCTTCAAGGGAACTTTGCAAATACTTTTTTATTATATGCCCAATATACTCTGGAATGTATCAGGGTATTACACTAAGCTATACAGAATTGCAAGATATCATTTCCTATTCTAGGCTCCATGTGTTTAGATTGTTTAAATGAACTGACCAGACATATTAAGTTAGATTGTTTGCTACAGAAAATTTAAATTTTGGAAAAAATAAACATTTCTTCTTTTGGTCTCACACAGAAGGTGAAGTTTTAAAGCACAGACAAAATCATCCTTTACCCTTCATTCTGATTTACCTTGGTCCCAACCAGATGAGCTTCATTCTTTAATTGAAGTCTGTCTCTTTTACAGCTTTTTAATGTTGTTGTATGGTGTTATGCTGACTTTCAGAGCTAGTTCTTCTCAAGTTTAAAACTGCTGATAAGGACAAGTTATCTGTCCCTCTCTCACATATAACCCAATGTACAATGGTGAGAAAGCATAGGATAATTTCAATAGACATTTCCACTCAACATTGAGGAAAACAAAGACATATATAAGTCACTGGTCCATAGAAATACTAAAATCCAATCAAGCATATGTTGTGTTACCGGTTTATTGATCAGTGCCATAAAAGTGTGACTCCTTGAGAGCAATTTTCTATGATTTCAGCTCTGCTATCTGTGCTTTTGTTTTGTCCTCTGAATTATCCTTTCTTCTTCGAAGAAATGGACCATTTTTATCGTTGAGTAGCCTTCTCAGCTTGATTATTGCAGATTGGATTTTGAGGATATAGAATCTTCTCTTTGTATTATCTCCATTTTCTTTATTCCAAACTGGAGAAGACTAAACCTATACAATTTTCTGGAAATCTTTCTAGGTTTCTAATGAAACTATTAGGTTTGCTCCATCAAGAAATGCTACATCCACGAAACTTTTTGTGAATAAGTTATTCTCTATTTAGGATCTGCTCCAGAGCTACTGAAGGGCAACATTCTTAAGACTCTCTAAAGCTCTATTGTTTAAATTTCCCTGTGGAAAATACTCTTAAGGATCTTACAAAGCCTCTTCTCTCTTTGAGATTGTTTCTGAGGTTCTAATTAACAATTTTCAGTCGCAAAATTGACTTCATCTTTACCCTGAGACTTTTTTGACAGCTCTTTGGATTTTATTTTTGACTTGAAGGTCTTTGCAACTTTGAAAATCTTCTGATAAAAACATACTTAAAATGAGAAATAGTTTTATTTTGGAGGCCAGAATGTTTTGGTCCATGTAAAACCCTTAGAAGACCTTTTGATTAGCTGAAAACTTCAAGGAGGCACTGCTTTAAGTCTTCACAGGTCTTAACAGGTGTCTTACTGTCAAATCCTTGAGATTTTTTCAAGAGAGTGCAGATATGTCATGAAATTTATCATTGCTCCAAGGATTTTCTCTCTGTCACCATGCCTTATTTTATTCTTTAAGAGTCATTTTTCCATGAAGAGGCAGTAGAGAATGAGACGCAGTTTTATTCTTGGATCCCCAAAGTTTGGGATGGAAATATCCCTCCAATTTCTCTTTAAAAAGTGAGCATTTATTTATTTAATTTATATATCTCTTTTTGTATTTTATCATAGGAAGCAAGAAGAAGAAAATCAGCACTTTGTACATTCTCCTTAGAAACCTCACAAAAAACTTCCATAAATTCACTAGGTACACATGCTATTCCACTACTAGTTACAGTTTGCCATACTTTCTACCACTACATAAGCAAGATCACCTTTTCTTCAGCCCCCACTGTTATTTTCTTCCTCTAAGCTATCATTAAGTCCCTTCAAGGTGTTTCCATCTTTCAGTAACAATAGCCTCAAGGCTGTTTTTGCCTCTACTTAGTTCCAAAGGCATTGCTGTATGACTTAGTTTTGTTGTTGTTGTTGTTATGATATTGTACTAATTACAATACTAAATTATTTTCTGTTAAGTAACACAGTACCTCTAATCTTTGTGACTTACAATATATTATTATTATTGCTTCTCACAATTTTATGGGACAGGAATTTGGAAAAGACAATAGATGTTGTGTCATTTACTGGCATGATTCTTAAAGTCGGGAGCTGGAACAGCAGAGCACAAACATGCACCAGTTTCTGTTCTCCACAGCCTCTCTGCGTGGCTATTTGTGCTTCTTCACATCATGGAAAGAGAGTTGGGCTCCAAATTATGACATGGAGTCCAAGAGAAATGTAACAGGAATATTCAGTCCTCTTAAAGGTGAGAATGGAAACAGGTATGGAATTACTGGTCAAAGTTGCCACAAACCAGTTCAGATTGAAGTGGAGGAGATATAAGTGCCATCTTTTAACATGAGTATTATCAAATACTTTAATTTACTAATTCATGGTTGCTCAGATGCCCAAGTCAGAAAGCTGTTGTTTCAGCCATCATTACTACCACTGCTGCCATTTGATACCCATGAAACTAGAATACCAAATTTAGGCTACTCAAATTTCTTGCCACCCTAATTTCTTACAATTATTCACTGTTCCACCCTTTGCCTGACAGCAAGAAAAATAACAGCAATGTGGCTTTCATATCACTTCTGCCTAGGAAATCTTAGGAATACCTAACTTTTGTACAATGCTAACAGGAATAGAACTTGTGAAAGGAACTTTTATTCTTTTTAAATTTTTAGACTATAGGAAATGTGGAATGGTGGCATGAAAGCTAATACCTAGTGCTTCCCCTAAAGATTACATTCTTAGCAAATTAGCTTGAGACCTGTTTTAGTGAGAATGGTGATTAGGAAAGTTTTAACTTTAAGAGTAACTATAAAGTATGGAATGAAAATGGAGTATAAGGAATGTGAATTTAAAAGTGAATATGTACGTATAATTTATTTATTTACAGTGCATGTAAACAACAGAGAAATTGATAATAAAATACTGAGGACCAATAACTAGTTTGAGATTTGTCCTTCTTGAGAAATATAATACTTTTCCTACTGAAGAAGTGTGTGAGTTATGAAACACATCTTCAGCGTTTTCCAAACTTTCCTAACAATAAGAATCCCATAAAGGACTTGTTAAAAATTCAAATTCCCCAGGTCTCTTCCAAAACTGACTGAAAAAGCATCTGTGTAAATCTGTGCTGAGAAAAAGAAATTACATTATCAAATGCCCCAGATGATTCTCATTATCATTCAACTTTGGGAAATATTGCAGAGCATATTTTCCTCTTTATTCCTGTTATGGACAACCAGATTCAATTTGCCATCTAATTGTTGATAACCCAGTGGTGGCTCCTGAAATAATTTCTGTTTTCTTATCTTTAACACCAGAAACTCTGCTAAATATTGTAATGAAAGCTATTAATCAGTTTCCACCTCTTAAGATAGCATCTTCTAGCCTAATGGATAATAGAGACAAGCTTTTATTTGATGATAGTTTTATTGCTGAAGATATATGATTTGGCAAAATTATCTTGGAAATAGTTTCTTCCTTTGTAAAAGGAAGATGTAACAATTTGTTATGCCCTAGGCTCTAGGCAAAGAGGAGTTATTAGACACAATACCTTAAAATTTCTGCGTCCTGGCATGGATTAAGAGCATTTGGTTGTCTGATACTGATAACATAAATAGCTGAATTCTACCTCAAAAATATTGTTTTTGTTATTTTAATGAGGTATTCCTGTCAGGTATTGTTAGAAGATCTAAAAGAGCAGCATATTGTAACTATATTAATCCTGTAGAATAAATTATATGACACTTTTTGCACCTCCTTGCTAATATATGATATGCATGGCAGAATTTGGTAAGTCATCTGCTTTCATTTAAACCTGGTGAGAAAGATGGATGGGGACATTAGCTAAAACTCACTCACTTTTGACTATGATTTTAACAGATTTATTGAGATATCATTTGTATATAATAATCTGCACATATTTAAAGTGTTAAATTTTATAAGAATATGTATACATATATGAAAATATCATCCCAAACAAAGCAGTGCATATACCAACACCCCCCAAAATTCCCTTATGCTGCTTGGTAATCCTTCCTTTCCCTTTATCAGTGTTCTGCCACTTCTAATCTAACACCCATCTGCTTTCCATCACTAGAAATTAGATTGTAATTTGTAGAATTTTATAAAAATGTAGTAGTAAAGTACAACCTATCTTTTCTGGCATCTTTCATTTGACATACATTTTTTTAGAAAAATTCATGTGGTTTTAGTATCAAATTGTTAATTATTTCTATTGCTGAAGAATATTGTATTGTATAGACATGCCATGAGTATTTATCCATTCACCTATCTATCCAAGGACATTGGATCATCTATTACAAACAAACTTTCTGCTATAACTGGTTGAGTAGAAGTCTTTAAATGGGAAAATGAATTCATTTCTCCTGGGTAAATCCTACAGATGAAATGGCTAGATCTTATTTTACTTGCATACTGAACTTTTAAGAAAGTTTCCAAAATATTTTCTGAAATGGCTATATCATTTTACATTTCCATCAGCAGGGCATAGGAGTTCCTTTTCTTCCACATCTTCACCAATACTTTGTATGGTCATTCTTTAACTTTAGTTATTCTAAGGTATCTACAATAGCAACTCATGTTTGTTTTAATTTGCATCTCACTAATGGCTAATGAGGTTAACAATTTTTCATGTTTTTGTTATTTTGCCATCTTCTTTTGTAAAGTGTTCAAATCTTTGGTGTTTTATTTTTAGTAGTGATCTTGACAATTCTTTACATGGTTATACAAGTCCTTTATCAGATGTATAGTTTGTAAATATTTCCTCCTCATCTTTGTCTTTGTCTTATACTTTTGATGAATTCTAATTTTTAAAATTTTCTTGGATGGATATTCCTTTGGTGCTGTTCTAATTCATTACACTAGGCCACAAAATGTTTTACAGTTTTAGATTTTAAATTTAGGTATATGCTTCCTTTTGAAATTTTCTGCATATAATATGAGGTTAAGATCGAAGTTCTTTTTTTTTCATGTGGCTGTCCAATCCTTCAAGCACCATTTAAAAACAGACTGTTATTTCTTCACTGAATTGCCTTTGCACCTTTGTGGAAAATTTATTTGCCCATTTACACATGGTTCTATATCTGGACTATATTATTTTCTATTGACCTATTTTATTTTCTGTCTTTATACCAATGCTACACTAACTCGATTACTTGAAGTCTAGTATTGTTAGTCTCCCAAATTTTTTCTTTTCAAAGTTGTTTTGTCTCTTTAAGTTTCTTTGAATTTCCATTAAAATCAAATTGTCATTTTTCCAAAGATAAAAAAGTACCTGTTGTCATCCTTATATTTATTTCTCTATACTTTTATTCTGTGCTGTTTTTAAGAGTTTACTTGTTATCACTGGTTTGTGCAAACTGATGATAATGTGCCTTAGTATATTTGTTTTTTAATTAAATCCATGTTACTTGTGCTCAGGCTTGACTGAGCATTATAGATTTGTGGGTTTATATTTGTCATTGTATTTAGAATATTCTAAGCTATTATTTCTTCCAAAACTTTCTTTAATTCTCCACTCTCTTCATTTTCCTTCAGGAAATCAAACTACATATATGAAGCATCTTGAGGCTTTCCCAGTATTCACTGGTGTTTTTTCCTTCCTTGTCTTTTTCTCTATGTTTCTTTTTGGATATTTTCTATTGCTATTTCTTCAAGTCACTAAACTTTTATTCTGCAATGTTTAAAGTTCTAGTAAACTCTTTTATTGTACTTCCCATCTCAAACATTGCAGTTTATATCTCTGAAAGTTTGCGTGGAGTCCTTCTTATATTGTCTATGTTTCTTCTCAAACTATTTGAATATATGGAATATGGTTATAATAGGTGCTTTTATGAAAATGCTAACATCTATATCAGTTCTAGGTTGCTTTCAATCAACTGACTTGTGTCTTCGTTACAGGTACTATGTCATTGCTTCTTTACATGACCTTTAAATTTTGATTAGATAGTTGACATTATAAATTCTACCTAATTGTATACAAAGATATTATTTTATTTCTGTAAATAGTCTTGATCTTTGTTCTGAAGCCTATTTGAGCTATTTAGAAAGATCATTTCAGATCTTGCTTTTAAGGTTTTCTTAGGAGAGGCCAGAACAGTATTTAGTCTTCCTCCACTACTGAAGCAAGATCTTCTGTAGATTCTGCCCAATGTACCACAGATTATGAAGCTTTCTGGTTTTGCTGGTGGAAATAGCAATGCTATAACTAATGTTTATGAAATGAATTGGGGTCAGAGACAGGTGGATTTGGGTGGTAGGTGAAAAAATGTGTGTTGGGGATTGAATCCTGTACCTTGAAAAAGACATTTTTAAGTCAATCTACATTCATTCATGTGAACTCAGGACCTCTGAAGAAGTTATTTTTAGTTACCTTATGGCCAGACTGAATGAGGGTGGGCTTTGATCTGATATTGAAATCTTATGAGCAGAGAACATTGGATAAAGAAGTAGAAGACAAAAGATAGTGCAAAATAGAGGCAGACACAAAGAAAGAGATTACTATAATGTAGGATTGCTGGAAAGCTACTGAATCTGGGAGAAAGTAGGCCCTACCAAGGCATTGAGGTTGAACTTCTAACCTGCAAATTTGTGAGATGATAAGTTCTAGTTGTTTAGACCAACAAGTTTGTGGTGTATTTGTCATAATAGCCCTGGGAAACCAATAGACTGAATTTCTAGCATGTTATGCTCTGAGTATTTCGGGGTTGCTTAGAGAAGATATTTTGAATATATAGTTAAACCACAACAACCAAAGAATCAATAAATTTTATTTTATGCATTTAGTATTCATTGTTGGATAAAAGAGTGAGGACATTTGACCAATCGATTATTTTTCTAAGAAAATGGGGACACATGGCTTTTACTTATCTTTTTAATGGAATTTACTCATCATTTTTCATTTCATTAATTTGTCAAATATGGATTTTCTACCACTCCAGGGATGACACTCTTATTCTAGGTGTTTGAAATGTATGCTAACCCCCCCAAATAAGCAATATCTAGCCTTATGAAGCCCTATTCTAATCGGAGAAACGGACAGTAAAAAAAAGAATGGTGAAAAATATCATTTAAAAAATGAAACACTGTGAAGGGCAAAGAGTGATCTGAGATAAATAGGAGTTTAGGGTGTGTTATTTTGGATAGAGTGGGGAGGAAATACTACTTTTCTTCATATTTAATCAGTATTGTGTGAAAAGATGTGAAATAAGTTTTTTCTTTTTTATTTGGAACTATTTAGAAGTCATATAGACGAAAAATAAATAAATAAGGAAAGTATTAGAAGTATGTTATTTTCCTTATGCTAGAAGTATTATATATATTGGAAGAGAAAACTTTTATTTCAAAAAGTGGTGTATAAACCACAAATAAATTTACTGTTTCTTTTCTCAGTTAAAAAAAGTAAGAACACTACTTAAAAATAAATTACCTTTTCAATTTAAGCTTGAGCTAAGACCTAGTTGCATTCTTTTCCTATTTCACAGAATATGCTATCCTTTTAGAACATGCTTTATTTCTTTTTTCTGAATAGATGCAAATGTTCCAAGAAATGATCATGATGATGAATATGCAACTATGTGATGATATTGTGAATTACTGATTAGATATGTGGAACGGAATGATCAGAATAGGAATGTTTGTGTTTGTTTGGTGTTTTTTTTGGTATTTAAAAAAATAAAATTAAAAAATTAAAAAAAAAACATGCTTCTAACCTAAATCATAGTTCTCAGTATCTAAATTCCAGTAAATTATCTTATTTTCTTCTGGCTATGCATATGATTCTGCAAATGATTTTCATCAGAAGCATAGAGAAAAATAAAATACAGATTTTGACTTTTTGGTATGTGGTCAGAAATTTATACAATAAATTTGATGTGAGAAAATATCATCCCAAATATTTTTACTGATGCACAGTTTAAAAAGTGCCAATATTGACTAGGTGTACTTGGGAGAAATACTTCAGAGTGAGAGAGTAGGCATTAAAATGAAATAAAAATAATGCAAAAGCAATAATCTTTCTTTTTCATTTTCTATTCTTTTCTGATTATATATATTTTTCTTTTTTATTGAGATATATTATATATTCATATACCATATAATCATCCAAAGTGTACAACCAGTGGTTCACAGTATCATTATATAGTTGTACATTCACCATCACAATTGATTCTTGAACAGTTTGATTACTCCAAAAAAAAGTACAAAAATAAAAATAAAAGTAATAAAGAATACCTAAAAAACTCTACCCCCAATACCCTCCTAATGTTTATTTATTTTTTGTCTTTTTTTTCTTACTTGTCTGTCCATACACTGGATAAAGGGAGTGTCAGTCACAAGGTTTGCACAATCACATGAACACACCTTAAAATCCCTATAGTTATTAAATCAAGTTTATTGGATCAAAGTTATTGGATTAGGTTCAACAATTTCAGGTCTCTCCCTCCAGCTACTCCAATACACCAAAAACTGAAAAGAGTGATCTAAATATTATATAAGAATATGGCCTCTCAACTCTATTTGAAATCTCTCAACTACTGAAACTTTATTTTGTTTCATCTCTCTTCCCTCTTTTGGTCAAGAAGTCTTTCTCACTCTTATATTGCTGGGAACCAGACACATCTTCAGGAGTCAGATCTCACATTGCCAGAGAGATTTATACACCTGGGAGTCATGTTCCATGTAGTAGGGAGGGCAGTGAGTTTACCTGCCTAATTGGCTTAGAAAGAGAGGCCATATTTGAGCAACAACAGTGGTTCCCTGGATATGACTCAGGCATAATCATAAGTAGATTTGGCTTTTTCTTTGTAGGAATAAGTTTTATGGGGGCAAGCCCCAAGACTGAAGCCTGGCCCATCAAATTGGCAGTCCCAATGCTTGGGAGAATGTCAGGAATATCAGGGGGGGAAGTTTAATATTTCCACCACTCCTGCCAGTCCTTTAAGAGGTCTTTGCTAACTTGAACAAACCAACAAGATTTTACCCCTTATTCAAGATTCCACGTAATTATGGTGTATTAATAAGCTGACCCTAGAAGTTAAATTAGATAGAGTGCTACCAAAATACAAAATTCTGCACCAAATAAACATCTCTTCCTTTAGTTTCCTCCCAAATCAGTTTCATTCATATCTCTAAATGAAGCAATGATCTCCTGATATTTAGTTTATCCTATATATGCTTGACCTTGTGTTAGAGAAGAATATAATGTTTCAGGTTCTTGAGGGAATGCAAAAAATGAAATACTACATGCCTTAGTTTCCTATTGTTGCTGAAAGAAATTATCACAAGTTTAGTGGTTTATACAAACGCAAATTTATTATCCTACTATTTGGAATGTCAGAGTCCAAAATCAGTCTCAGTGAGCTAAATTTATTTTGTCAGTTGGGCTTTCATCTTTCTTTAGACTCTAGGTGAGAATCCATTTCCTTACTTTTTCCAGTTTCAAAGACTGCTGATATTCCTTGGCTTCAGGCCCCTTCCCAGCAATTGTATCTCTCTGACATCTCCATCTATCATAAAATCTGTCTCTGACTCTGACAAACCTGGTACCTATTATAAATGTCCTTGGAATTGTGTTAGGCCCACCCAGATAACCCAGGATAATCTTTCCATTTCAAGGTCTGGAACTTAACCACATCTGTAGAGTTCCTTTTGCCATGTAATATATCACATTCAAAGATTCTGGTTATTAAGAAATGGAAATCTATAAGAGAACATTTTTTAACCTGCTAAAACACCAGTGATACAAATGGGTAAGTTTTCTTCAAAATATTTCTTCTGGATACTGGGAATATTTGAGGCAAAAATAAACATTTAAATTTAGATATTTTGTGGAATTTCAATGTATGTGTTTTACAATAGCATATATATTGTTTATAAATAAGAGATAGCATTTTTAACTAACCATAAGTTAGTAGAAGGTTTAGCCAATTATTCTTTGAAGTGGTTCAGAAATAGAAAATAAGCCATTAAACTTTCTCCCCAAGACATTAATCATTAACCACACATAAAGACTTCATAAGGGAAATGTTACTTTTATATACTAATCCTAAAGGAAAAAAAATTATGTTATATTTTAAAGAAAATGGGGAGATTGCTGGAAGACTGTGGAGTAGAAAACTCCAGGAATATGCTTCTCCACCAGAAAAAGTATTAAACAGGCAGAAACCATCTTAACTATTTCAAAAGTCTGGAGTTCAGTAAAATGCTCTACAGGGAAGAGTAGAAGGAAGAAGCTGGTAAATTGTTGTTAATATCCATACATTGCTCTCTCCATGCCAGGGTTACCATCAGACAGCCTATTCCCCACTCTCACTGAGAGCTGACTCTGAGGCAGGCTATTCATCTTAGCTGCCCAGAGCAAAGATGGCAGAGGAGGTTTAAAGATGATGCACTTCCTCAGAGCCTCAGAGGACAGTTGAAGGGTTGCATTTCCTGAGCTGGTGCTAAATCAAGAAGTGCAGTTTTGGGAAACTGTGGAAGATAATCTGATGCCATTAGTGACCCCACCTTCATCTCCTCTCCAGGGCAGTTTGGAGACAGTCAACACTTCCATTGTGGATCCCTGGTCTTGCTCTGTCTGGGAAAGCCTGCCTTAAGAAAATCCTCTCTGGCATGCGCCCCATCCCTAAATTTGCCCTTCAGGTAAATATACCTTGAGCAATTAAATCAGTATAAGAAACAGTTGGAACAGGCAGTCCTTGGGGCAAAGGCTAGCCTGCTTTCAGCCCTGTAGTTACATACTTGGGAAAGAGAAAAGATCTGTTTCTTAGAAATTAGAGGGAGCATTCAACTTACTGAAAACACGGGAATTCCCAAGGCCAGCAGCAAGCATACGACCAAGGAAAGATCACTCCAGAAAACACAGAGAGTGCCCTTTACATTCACTTTGGGCTGACTTTACTGAAAGGAGACTGAACTCTGGCAGACAGCACCACACAATGTAAAGAAGACCTGTGTGCAGACATGCCAGGCAAAGACTTTTAATAAATGGTATTCAACTAGCTTAAGGAGATGAAGGAAAACACAAAGAAGTAAAGGGTAAGAGGAAATATACTATACAAGTGATACATGAAGAAAGTGCTAAAGCACCTTTACCAATATCAAATAAAATAGATTTTAAGTAAAAAAATGTCATGAAGGATAAAGAAGGTCATTACGTACTAAGGAAGGGATCAATTCAACAAGAAGACATAACAGTCATAAATATAGATGCACTTAAAAGCAAAGCCCTAAGATATAGGAAGAATGTACTGACACATTTGAAGGGAGAAATAGATGGTTCTACATTAATAGTAAGAGACTTTAATACACCACTTTCAATAAGGGGTAGCACATCTAGATATAAAATCAATAGGAAAATAGAAAACTTAAACCATACTCAAAACAACTAGACAAATCACAGCAAAATTGAAAAGCATTGAAATCATCCAATGTATCTTTTCCAACCACAACGTAGTATAGCTAGAAATCAGCAACAGAGAGAGAGAGGTGCAAAATTCACACATATGTGGAAATTAAAAGTATCCTTTTCAATAACCATTGGGTTAGAGAGGAAATCACAAGAGAAACTAATAAACACCTTGAGGGTAATGAAAATTAAAGTACAACATAACAATGCATGGGATGCAGCAAGTGCAGTGCCAAGATTGAAGTTTGCTGCTTTAAATGTTTAAATTAAAAAGGAAGAAATACTTTAATTCAAAAGCCTAACCTCAAAACTAGAAGAACAAGAACATTTAGAGCAAAATATGCCCAAAGTGGGCAGAAGGAAGGAAATAACAATGTCAAAAGTGGATATAGGTGATGTTGAGTATAAAAATCAATAGATACAATCAACAAAACTCAAAGTTGCTTCTTTGAAAAAAACAATAAAATTTACAAATCTTTAGCTAGATACATGAAGGAAAAAAGAGAAAAAAGAATAACAACTCAGAAATTAAAACTGGACATTACTATAACCACACTGAAATAAAAAAGAACTGTAAGAGAATACTATGAGAAACTCTATGACAACAAATTTGATAACCTAGATAAATTACCTACAAAGACTTGAGAAGAAGTAGAAGCTCTCAACAAACCAATAACTAGTAAACCTCCAAAAAAAAACCAGTAATCAAAATCCACCAAGAAAGGAAAGGCCGGGACCAGATAGCTTCAGTGGAGAATTTTGCCAAATATTCCAAGAAGAATTAACAGCAATCCTGTTCACACATTTTCAACAGTTGAAGAGAGGGAGCACTCCTTAACTCATTCAACAAGGCCAAAAAAACCATCATACCAAGGCCAGATAAAATACCTCAAGAGAAGAAAACTACAGGCCATTCTCTCTTATTAATGTTAATACAAAAATCCTCAATAAAATACTAGCAAACTGAACCCAACACATTAAAAGAATTATATACCTTGACCAAGAGGGATTCATAATTATGCAAAGGTAGCTCAACATTAGATCATCATTATTATGATAAACAACATTAAAAGAATAAAGGAACAAAACTGCATTATCATTTTAATTGAAATAGAAAAGACATGTGTCATGTTCAGCTTCTTGTGTCAACTTGGCCAAGTGGTGGTACCTGTTTGTCTGGTTGGGCAAGTGCTGGCCTGTGTGTTGCAATGAGGACATCTCATAGAATTAGATCATGATCACGTCAGCTGCATCCACAGCTGATTCCATTTGTAATCAGCCGAAGGGGGGTGTCTTCTGCAATGAGTGATGCTCAGTCTAATCACGGGAAGCCTTTTAAGGAGGATTCAGAAGAGACAGGCTCTCTTCCTGCTTCTGCTGGTGAGCCTTTCCTGTGGAGTTCGTCCAGACCCTCCATCAGAGTCATCAGCTTCACAGCCTGCCCTGCGGATTTTGGATTCTGAGTTACTGCGGTCACGTGAGACACTTTTATAAATTTTATATTTGCAAGTGTTCCCTGTTGATTCTGTTTCTCTAGAGAACCCTAATACAACATGTGACAAAATCTAGCACCACTTTTTGATAACTACACTTAGAATACTAAGAATGGAAGGAAACTTCCTCAACACAATAAAAGGCATATATGAAAACCTCACAGCTGGCATCATGCTTAATGCTGAAAAATTGAAAACATTCCCTCGGAGATCAGAAACAGATCTTACTTCTTATTCTTCTTTAAAATAAGTCTGAAAGTTCTAGTCAGAGCAATTAGACATGGAAGCAAAATAAAAGGCATCAAAGTTGAAAAAGAAGAAGTAAAAACTTCCCTTTTTGCAGATGACATGATAATTTATGCATGAAATCCTGAAAAATCCACAAACGAGCTCCTAGAACTAATAAATGAATTCAGTAAAGTGACAGAGTACAAGATTAACATCCAAAAATCAATGGTATTTCTACACACTATTAATAAGACATTTAGAAAAAAAAGTAATGAAAAATTAATTTAAAATAATAATTAAAAGAATCAAATATATAGGAATAAGTCTAACCGGGGATATAAAGGTCTTATAGATCAAAATCAATGAAACTCTTCTAAAATAAATTTTTAAAGGTCAAAATAAATGGAAGGGCATTCCATATTCATGGATTGGAAACCTAAATATTGTTAAGGTGTGAATTCTTCCCAAAGCAATTTACAGATGCAATACAATTCCAATCAAAAGTCCAACAACTTTCTTTGCAGAAATGGAAAAACAAGTAATGAAATTTATAAAGATGGTATAGACAAAACCATCTTTAAAAAGAAAAATCAAGTTGGAGGACCCCCAATTCCTGATTTTAAATCTTATTACAGAGCCACAGTAATCAAAACAACATGTTACTGGCACAGAGACAGACATATAGACAAATGGAATCAAATTATGAGTATATAAACCAACCCTCATATTTATGGCCAACTGATTTTTATAAGTGAGTAAGACCATTCAATTGGGAAGATTAATCCCTTGAACAAATGGTGCTGGGGAAATTGGATGCTCATATACAAAAGAATTAAGGTGGATCCCTAACTCCCAGAAGAAAAATCCATTGAAATTGGATCAATGACCTAAATATAAAAACCAGATCTATAAAACTCAGAAGAAAATGTAAGAAAGCATCTTTAGGACCTGTGTTAGACAGTGGTTTCTTAGGTTTTTCAACCAAAGCACAAGCAGCAACAACAAAAAATAAATATATGGGACTTCATCAAATTGAAAACTTTTGGACATCAAAGTACTTTATCATAAATGCATATGACAACCTACACAATGGGGGAAAATATTTGGAAAGCATGTTTCTGAAGAGAAGTTAATACCAGAATATATAAAGAAATTGTTCATCTCGATGACAGTAAGACAACTCAATTATAAATTGAACAAAACCTTGAAAGATATTTCTCTAAAGAAGAAATGCAAATGAACAATAAGCACATGAAAAGATGCCTCAACATCATAAGCTATTAGGGAGATGCAAATCAAAACCATAATGTGATACCATTTCACAGCAACTAGAATGGCTGCTGTAAAAAGAATGGAAAACTACAAGTATTGTAGAAGATGTGAAGAAATGGGAACATTCATTCATTGATGGTGGAAATATAAAATGGTGCGTACTGTGGGGGGGCATTTTGTAGTTTCTCAGAATATTCAGCATACAATTACCCTATGACCCAGCATCCCAACTTCTAGGTATTTGCCTAAAAGAATTGAAAGCAAGGATTCAAAGAGATATTTGAACACCAGTGTTCATAGTGGCATTATTCAAAGTTGCCAAAAGATGGAAGCATTAACTGGCAAATGATTAAACATAATTATGGTCTCATTGATATTAAATATTTAGAATAGAAAATTCACAGTGTCAGAATCTAGAATACAGATTACTATGGAATGAGGTGGGAGTAAATAATAGGGAGTTGAAACTTATAAAATTTATAGAGATTCTCTATGGGATGACAGGAAATTTTTGATATTGGTTGGTGGTAAAGGTCATACAACACTGTGAATATAATTAACAACACTGAGTTATCATTTTAAAGTGGTTAAAATAGGCAATTTATGTTTTATATATGCTAATGGAATCCATTGAACTGTACATTACAGTGAACCCTAGGTTAAATCATGGACTGTTGGTATTAGTACAATTATAAAAATGTGCTTTCTTCAGTTGTAACAAATGTAACACATAAAAGCAAGGTGTTAACAGCATGGTGGTATATGGAAACCCTGTATTTCATTTGTAAACACAAAACTTCTTTAATAATAATATTCCTCTAATCCGTTATTTATTTGTAATAAGAAAAGCACATTAACTTATTCTTCTCTTCCTATTAGCCATAAATTGATTATAAAAAACACATTTTTGAAAGGAACAAAGACTTTCATCAAAATTATTAGGGCTCATTGGAATACAAATCATATTTAATTGTATAGTTACAAGTATAATAGTGCTATGCTTTATGTCAAAATCAAGACAGTCTAAAAATTTCATTGATCTTATGACCCAGAAATACTTTCAAAAATTAAATCAATGAGAGAATCTCTAAATGTTTCTATTGAAATTATTATTCTAATCATGCCCATCAAACTTTAGGCATTAATTTTTTAAATGCCATATTATATGGACACTGTCCTCAAAAATCTTTACATTGAACTGGGAACAGGGAATAAAAGATATGTAATATTAATTTGAACCACATGTTAGACCACATGATATTAATACCTTTGTTATAAAAAACAATTAATAAAGTTCAACCTAATGCTACAGGAATGCAAAAGCAAAAGAGAGAGAGATAAACAAAGAGAGAGATAAACTGGAATATAACTTCCCAAGTCCCTAATCTTATTTTTACAAAATCTATTGCAAACTTTCCAAAAATATAAAGTCACAGTAGTTAAAACAGTATATTACTGCAAAAGAACCTAAGAACCAAAAATGATCCTAGGGAAATTGAAAATTTAGTGTTAAAAAAATCAAATTACATAGTTATACAAGCACGTTTTTCCAATCAGATTAAGGAGCAAATGTAAAAAATAAAAAGTAAAACCTTCAAAATATGGGAAAAAAATAAGAGATTTAAAAATCCCTATGTATAACTACCTAAAAAAACTGACTTATTAAAAATAGCAGTATTAAAACTCAGTATTAAAAGAAAACCAAATAGAATATAATTTGCAACAAATATGAACATTATTTGTTTCCTAGTGTTGCTGTAACAAAGAACCATAAATTTGGCAGCTTAAAACAATAGAAATATATTGTCTCCAGTTCTGGATGCTAGAAGTCTAAAATCAAGGTATCAATAAAGTTATCCTCCTTTTGAAAACTGTAAAGGAGGACACTTTGCCTCTCCCTCGCTTCTGGTGGATTATTGGCAATCCTCAGTATTCCTTGGCTTTAGTTGCATCACTCCAATTTTTAAATCCATCTGCATGGCCTTCTTCTCCCTGTGTCTGTGTCACTGTGGCCAAATTTCCTGCATCTTCTAAGGACACCAGCAATATTGTGTTAGAACCCATTCTCCTATTCTGGTTTGTCTTCTTCTAAACTATTCCATCTGTAACAACCCTATTTCCAAATGAGGTTGTGTCTGATGTACTGGGGATTAAAAAGGACTTCAACGTCTTTCTGAGAGGTGCAATTCAACCCATAATGACCACTATAAATTAGTAAACTTAATCCATAAAAACTCATGGAAATCAATAACAAAATACCAAGTACCACATGGATAATTGAAGCATCTTAAGTTCACCAAGTAAAAAGTTGGTGTATATGTTTTTTTTTTTCAAATAGGCATAATTATTCATGGGTTACCTAAACACTCAAAAAATACATACATTTCTAATAACTAACTACGAGATACATCATTCTTGGCAATAAGTGAAATAAAATTAAAACATGAATATATAGAGATTTTTAAAAGCTACAATATGTAGCATTGTTCTATCTACCATAAAGTTTATTTTGTAGTAATGAAGTGAAAATCAACTCTGCTGATAATTTAACTGTGTTGATCCTAATAGAATATCAATGTTTCTTAAGGAAAATACTTAAAATACCAAAATGATTAACCATCATTTTCTCCCCAGTGATTGTTGATTTCTTATCAATGACTGCTTCTTTCTGACCTCCTCCTAAGTAAAGATATCTGCAACAATCAACTGTTGAACTGTCCAAGCTTCTTAATAGCATTCAAAATTGGCTGTCAAATCTGACTCTTACCAGAATCATTCAACCTAATTGCAGAATCTAAAAAGGCCCCTTCTCCATTCATCTCTTCTAAGATATCCTGTGGTTACTCTGCTGTGTACTAATCCCTAATGCAGCAAAATTAAATAAGACTAATTTATTTCAATCACATTTAATACTTCTATGATCTTTGATTGATGGACTTCAACAGTAAGCATTTTTTCTGCAACTTTTTTTCACAAGATAAATACTCACTAGGTTTCAATTATTTAGCCTATCCAGGAAGTAAGGGCAATGAAATAAGCTACTAAAGATTTAAGCTTTAAAGGTTTTTATTTTTTTTAATTTTTATTAAATACCTATCTAAAGTCAATATATAATACAGTCTATATTAAATGTGTAAAGTATGGATTTAGGTTACACGAAGGTTTGTCATTATTCTTTTTGCCATCCATATGCTTTGAATAATCCTCAATATATCAGATGATGGACAATGTACTTTATGGTGTTTTTATTTGTAAACTTATAAACAGCTTATCTGAACAAAGAAACCATGAGGAAGAAGAAATAAAGAGATTATTAAATAGGAAAGAGAGATGAGGTGATATATGCTGACAGAGCAGTATGTTTTGGAGCTGGAGCTGCTGTTGAGAGAAGAGTGAAGCCATCCAAAGGAACCATTGAATTAAATGTACAATGAACAGATTGAGGATTTTTTTATGATGAATGAGGGCACAGTACTCATGATGGCTTACTTGGCAACTTGTGATTATTTTAAGCTCTTTGTTAATTTCCTTGGGATTCCCACAAAATGATCTGTCTCTAATTTTTGATAAAAGTGGTGTCAATCTCAGTTACTTGCTACCTGTAAGAGCTTCAATACCCCAAAATGGCAAGATAGGCATGCTTGCAATGCTGACATGAGTAAGAATTAGTACGATTCTCTAAAAAATTGTAACCAAATTAGTTGATTTTGAATCTGTTTTGAGATAAGTTAATTTAAGGATAATATGAAATGACGACGAAGAATTGGGTATGAATTGGTTGCATGATGTATCATGTGTTATAGTATACATTGTAAATTACCTAAAAATAAGTTTAGGGGACTGTGACAGTTTGAAAGGATGATGTGCCCTGAAAAGCCATGTTTTAATTCTGATCCATCTCATGGAGACAGCCATTTCTTCTAATCCCTATTCAGTACTATAGGTTGGAAACTTAATTAGATTATCTCTACATATGTTACTCACCCAATTGTGGGTATTAACCTTTGATTGAAGGGAGATATGACTTCACCCATTCCAGGTGGTTATGATTAGTTTCCTAGAATCCTTTAAAAGAGGGAACCATTTTGGAAAAACCTAGAGAGCATGAGAGAGCCATGAGAACTATGAAGGCCCATGCAGTCAGAGACCTTTGGAAATGAAGAAGGAAAATACCCCCAGGGGAGCTTCATGGAACAAGAAGCCTGGAGAGAAAGCTAGCAGACCTCACCATGTTTTCCACATGCCTTTCCAGTTGAGGGAGAAACCCTGGACTTCATCAGCCTTTCTTGAGTGAAGATAACTTCTTGTTGGGGCCTTAATTTGAACATTTTTATAGACTTGCTTTAATTGGAACATGTTCATGGTCTTAGAACTGTAAACTTGAAACTTATTAAATTCCCTTTTGTAAAAGCTGTTACATTTCTGTGATATCACATTCTGGTAGCTTGCAAACCAGAACAGGGACTATTTAAGTAGCCAAAATGTCTACAGGATAGTCTCATGAGCCATTAAATATCTTCTATAAGAATGTGTATATTAAAATGATATTAAAGACTTTTAGTGGTTTCCTTTGCATTTTATGTATTTTGTCCATGTTTTGCAGTTAATATATTTTACTTATAGCATTATCAATATATTTTGAAACTTACATATGAACCCTTATTAATACCAGGAAGTTCCAATGTGTTAAAATAAAATCAGAATAAAAATGATGTATGTATTACTCACAAACACACATTTAAAAATTAAAATATATCTAAGATAACAGCAGTAAACAAACTAAAAGCTTCTTGAAATATCTGTGGTAATTGAAAGTGATTAGGCAATCAAATTTCAGATACTTTGACTAATTTCTTAAGGCGCAACAAATTTGCATTCCACATGAGGATGGAACCATGGTATATAAAATTTGTATTCTGAATGTTTATTGTAAATGTGTTTCCATAGTCATTTATTAGAATTTATTTTTCCTCTGAATTTAAATATTCTTCCTTTTTCTATTAGCTCACTCCCTTAGTTGTCAAAAAAAAAATAAATTTGAAAGTTACTGTTAAATATTGGTGGAGAAAAATGTAGTTCTGTGGAGCACAAAATTTTTCCTAATTAAAAAAATGAATCAATAGATAGTTGCCGAATTGCCACTCCCTATAGGACAGTACAAAGAAATAATATCTCAGGTGATCAAATTTGACATATATATTATACTCAATAAAAATATAAATGTTATTAGAATAGGCATTTCAACAAATTAAAATTAAGAAGGTTTCTTTCTGATTACCATATTTCTTATCAGTTCTTTCAGTAGCTGTGCCTCCCCTTATCTGTTGAATGTGTATCTTTCTGGTATATTTTTTAGGCATTTGTTTACATAAATCATGTCTCTCTAGGTTATATATCAAGACTTAATTGATATAGTTACATGGCATATTAGGATTAAAAAATAAGACTATTCACATAAAAATGATTACTATTCAAATGTCAACATTTACATGACTTTCTTTTCAAGGAATTCTTGCACAGGAACGTGAAATTGTAATTAACTTCTTTTCTAGAAATTCCTGAAACTCAACAGATTATGAGATAGTTCTCACAAGGATCATAGCTCCCTTGTCCAAAACAACAGCCTCCATGTAGCTTTATGAAATGGTTGCTCATTATTCAGAAGAAGCAGTCCTTGCTGATGCCTTCATTTAAGACTTCTAGTCCCCAGAACTGCAAGACAATAAATTTTTATTGTTTGAAGCCACCAAATTTGTGGGATTTTTTCTTAAAGCAATCCTAGAAAACTAAAACAGTGTATGAGAAATAATGTACACCAACTAGGAAATAAATACTCATGTTTCCTTTTTACAATTAAATCCATGAGGGAAAATTTCTCTAAATATTAAAGAACAATTTATCAACAATATCAACATTAATGCTTCCTCTATCACAGCTTTTGGTTTGGTGTCAACAGATTTATGCAATAGTTGTCATCTATAAAAATACTTAGACATTCTCTTTCCTCCTGCTCACTCAAACTTTTAGCCAAGGAATATTAATATTTCCTTTGTGACAACACAATTTTGCTGTTGTATTATATAGGCAAGACAATGCTATGTAGAGAAATTCCCAGATTAAATCTCTACTGGTGGCCTCTTCCTTAAAATCCCTGAACCCTCCCCTATTCAAGATAAAGACATAGCTAATTGGGATATTGACTTACTGGCACTTTTGTGCTTAAATCAGCTTCCAAATGAAAATCTCATGGAGTTTCTGTGTCCCTGTGGACAAAACTTTTATTGATATTGACAGAATTATTGAAGATAAATCCATAAACATTCCTCTTGAACAATATCCTCTTAAACCGCATGGCTTTCTTTGCTCAGCACCGTGGTTTAATCCATCAAATATTGGATCAGTACTTGTGATACTCTATTGTTCCAGTAAGAAACCCAATGAAAGGGAATATAGATTTGCCCAGGACTGAGTGTTCATAAATAAAATAGTCATTCCCTGTTTCCCTATAGTATCAAGCCCAAATACTCTTTTATTTTCAGTACTTCCTGAGTCTAATATATTTTACAATGTTTTTTCCTGCTTTATTTAGAGTCCTTTGAGTGAAGTTATTGCATACATGTTTGCTTTTTCCAGGAAACATTAATAAAATATACCTGGACAATTTCACCACAGGGGTTCATTGAGGCACCCTCCAAATTTACACAACTTTCATCAGTAAAATAAGGAGCAAGAAGGTTTAACATAGCCAAAAATGTATAGGATTTAATCAGAAGGTATTTGTTTCATTTTGTTTAAAATTAGATCTATTATCAGAATTATTTCCTTTGAGAATTAGAGAAAAATAAACATATTATTTTTGCTGATTCCTTCCAATTGTGAATTTGGATTGGTATATTCTTGAATGTCATATTTCATAAAAAGAATGTGTGCTATTGTAAAAGCCTTCACTCATAAAAAAATGAGAATTGACATAATGTCAAAGGGAATGAAGGCCTGATCATCTCTCCCCATGACAACAGAGGAAACATTGCAAGGTTTTTTTCTGAGTTTTTGGACAAATGTGGGATTAGATTGTCAGTTTCCAGCAAATGGTGTTTAAGCATAAATAAGCCAGCTTTGAAAAATGCTGTGCAGTTTCAGAGATTTTCATGTCTGGGGCACAGAACACAGGTATATCCATAGTTTCCAGGGTGGCTATATCAATTACCACAGACTGGCTGGCTTCCAAAATAGGAATTTATTTTCTCATAATTTTAGAGGCTAGAAGTCCAAAATCAAGGTGTTGGCAGGATCATACTTTCAAATAAATCTTAGTATTCTGGTGTTGGTTCTCCAGCATAACTCAGTCTCAACTTCTGCCCCTTTGCCAACTGTCTCCTGTCTATTATTGTGCCCAAATTTCCTCTGCTAATAAGGATTCTAGCCATTTTGGATTAAGTCCCATCCTGATTCCATTTGACTTCATCTTTTATAAAACCACCTTTAAAGATCTTGCTCATAATTTGTTCACATCCAAAGAATTGGGGATTAGGAATTGAACGTACAATTGTAGGGGCATGATTTTATCCATAACAGGTAGTTAAGGGAGAGGAAAGGAGTGATTCATGTAATTTTTCTGAGAAAATAGAGAAGCCAATGATTCCTACTTCAGAGAGAGAAAAGTCAGCAGACCATGGGAGGAGAAAGGAAGGGAAATCTGCCTCTGAAGACCATGCTCCTTGGTACAGATCAGTGGGTAAGTCACCTTGTTGAGGTTAGCAACTGGCTCTAATGTTGATTCTTGGTGAATGAGCTTTTACAATAACTACCTTTTCATCTTTTAAGATGACACTTTGTCACTTATTAAGTGTTCTCTTCACTGTTTGTCTGGTTTTAAATCACAGTCTGATCATGGCTGAATTTTAAGGACTTGAGGGATAGGAAAGGTGGTTTATAACTAGTCTTAGAAAAAATATAATAGAAATAAATGCTGCAATTGAATATCAAAAAATAGAATGATGTGATCAGTAGATGACAGGGACAGTCCTTCTGTGAGGGGCACTACAGCTCAGTGATGTGAATGAATAAAGATGATGTATAAAATAGTTATACATCCATTGTGAAATATTGAAATCATTGAAGAAGAGAACTGTACAAGTTTGCAAGCTGCCAGAATGTGATATACCATAAATGGCACAGCTTTTATAAAGGGAATTTAATAAGTTACAATCGTATAGTCCTAAGTCTATAAGATGTCCAAACTAAGGCATCCAGGGAAGATACCATAATACAAGGAAGGCCAATGGGGTCAGGAACACCTGTCATATGGCCAGACTCTACTGTTTCCTTGCTCCTAGGCTCCATTGCTTTCTACTTCTCTTCCTGTAGGGGTTTCTCACAATGTTTCTCAAGGCTGGCTTTCATCTCTTGGCTTTTGTGATAGTAAGGTACTCGTGTCAACTTGGCCAAGTGATGATGACCAGTTGTCTGGTCAGGCAAACACTAGCCTCACAACTGCTGCAAGAATATTTCATCACTGATTGACTAAACCATAAGTCAGTTGCTTACATCTGTGGCTGATTACACCTGTGAGCAAGTCAGGCCTGCCCTCTAGAAGATAAATAAGTTGAAGGCTTTTAAGGAAGAAGAGAGGCCCTTTCACTGCTTCTTCAGCCAGCAATTTTCTCCTGTGGAGTTTCTCCAGACCCTTCATCAGAGTCACCAGTTCCACAGCCTAGCCTACAGATTTTGAAATATTCCATTCCCATGGTTGTGTGAGACACCTTTATTCATCTCATATTTATAGGTCTCTCCTTTCAATCTGTTTCTCTAGAGAACCCTAACTGACATAACTTAATATCAGGAGTGGTTGTTGAGAAACAAAATCTTAAAAATGGGTTTTTATAATTGGTTTTCTACTCTGACTAGATTCAGAGGCACTAATGATTCTGTTCCTAATAATCAAGATAAAACTGACAGTAGTTGGCAAAAGAGATACTCAAAATATCAATGTTAGATCCTGTTAACTATATGCTTACACCAGGCTTGGCTCTGGGTGAGAATGTTTTTTGACACCTTTACTTAGTTTTGTGGACTTAAGAGGTTAATGATGTTGGCTGGTTGTTGTTAGATATGGTGAATACAGTGATGAGGTAAACAGATAAGCTGAGGGCTTTAAATTTTGAAACTTCAGTGCTGTATGAATGATGTAAAAGTTTCCATGTGTTACCTGAAAGAAAATCTTTTATTTCCTGCGGTCGCTGAGTTGAGATGTCCAAAAGCCAGAAACCAAGCCTGATTGTGCATGTAGCAGATTTAGAAGATAAACTAAAAACCCAAACTTGCAGGGTGCCTGCAGGGCTTTTATAGGAAAAGAATGGAATCCTGAAATGTAGGATTGTGATATATGGCTTGATAATGATGGTGATAGGGATACAGAATCACTGGAATCTGCTGGGCCTTTGCTAGACAGATCTGTAATGGACTGCCCTGAGAAAGAGTTTCCCAACCTACAGCTTGCCTTGAGGAAAGAATTTTCTGCACTCCAGTCTCCTCAGATTTGTCTGCCATCCAACCTTGACCTAGTGAGATTAACCCTTCAGTGCCTGCTAACCCTTTAACTACCTCCTCCTGGGGAAATAGCCCTCACTCCCTTGTCTTGAGCAATTAATACTGTTTCACCAGATGAAACTGCAACAGAATGGCCTGAGGTAATTGGCTTGAAAGACACTTGATTACTTTTCATGACCCACCCCCACAACCTCTCTTTTCATCAAGTCATATAACTAGACTAACGCCCCAGCAGGCCTGGAAGGGTGAGGTACAAAGTGTTACCCATGAGGAAGTATGCTATACTCCAAAAGAATTGCATGAGTTTTCCAATCTAAATAGATAGAAATCAGGGGAATATGTGTGGGGATGGCTAATAAGGGTATGGGATAATGGTGGAGGGAAAATAAAGTTGAATCAAGCTAAATTTGTTGATATGGGCCCACTAAATAGAGATTCTGCATTCAATGTTGTAGCTCAAGGGGTTAGATAGGGCATCAACAGTTTGTTTGGATGGTTGACTGAAATGTAGAACCAAAGGTGGCCAATATTACCTGAGGTTGAAATGCCAGAACTGCCCTGGTATCATGTAGTTGAGGAGATCCCGAGGCTTAGAGAGATGTGAATGTTAGAGTCGATTTATCATGGAAGATCTGATCACACACACCAGGAATAGATGAGCAATCTAACAGATATTTGTTTGAACTGTATAAGCAGAAGAATTCCAAGTCAAGTAAACAGAAGTCTAACTTGAATTGCAAATACAGAGAGTGATGGCCCCTTAATCAATTACCAGACTTGAGAAAGTTTACATACCCAGCCCCTTGAATGAGGGAAGTCTGGGTATCCTTGGAGAAGGACCCTTTTACATTGACCAAAATTTACACTGTTAACATTTCTCCCAGTCTTTCCTAAGAAGACCTAGGGCTTTTTACCAGGGTGACTTTGCACTGTGGAAAAATAAATGATCAAAATTTCAGGGGTTTTTAGGCACTGGCTCAGAAGTGTCACTAGTACCAGAAAACTCAAAATGTCACTCTGGTTTAGTAGTCAGACTAGGGGGTCATGGAGCTCAGGTAATTAATGGAGTTTTAGCTCAGTTCCATCTCATAGTGCATCCTGTGAGTCCCTGGATGCATTCTGTGGTCATTTCCCCAATTCTAGAATGCATAATTGGAATTGACATACTCAGCTACTGGCAGAATCCCTGCATTGGTTCTCTCACTCATGAAGTGGGGATTATTACGGTAGAAAAGACCAAGTGGAAGCCACTAGAACTGCACCTACCTAGCAAAATAGTGAATGAGAAGCAACACTGTATTCCTAGAGTGATTGCAGAGATTAGTGTGACTCTTAAGGACTTGAAGGATACAGGGATGTTGATTACCACCACATCCACATTCAGCTCCCCGATTTGGCCTGTATAGAAAACATATGGGACTTGGAGGATGACAGTGTATTATCATAAACTTAACTAGGTGGTGACTACACTCCAGCTGCTGTTCCAGATGTGGTATCATTGTTTGAGTAAGTCAACACATTGCCTGGTACCTGGTATGCAGCTATTGATCTGGAAAATACTTTTTTTCTCAGTAGCTGTCAGTAAGGACCATCAGAAACATCTTGCATTCATCTGGCAAGGCCAACAGTAACCGTCACTGTCCTGCCTCAGTATTACATCAACTCTCCATCCCTATGTCCCAATCTTGTCTGCAGGGAACTTGATCATTTCTCTCTCCCAAAAAAACATCACACTGGTCCATTATATTGATGATATCATGCTGATTGGATCTAGTGATCAATACGCAGCATCTACTCTAGACTTATTGGTAAGGCATTTGTGAGTTAGGGGATGGGAGATAAATCCAACAAAAATACAGGAGACTTCCACATCTGTGAAATGTCTAGGTGTCCAGTGTTGTGGGGCATGTCAAGATATCCCTTCTAAGGTGAAGAATAAACTGTTGCATCTGGCCCCTCTTATAGCCAAAGATGAGGCACAATGCTTAGTTGGCCTTTTTTGATTTTAGAGACAACATATTACTCATTTGGGCTGTGTTACTCCAACCCATTTTCCAAGTGACCAGAAAGCCTGCTAGTTTTGAGAGGGAGCCAGAACAAGTGCAAGCTGCTCTGTCATTTGGGCCATGTGATCCAGCAGATTCAATGATGCTATAATTGTCAATGGTAAATAGGGATGCTGTCTAGAGTCTTCGGCAAGCCCTTATTGAATAATTACAATACACACCCTCAGGGTTTTGGAGCAAATCCTTGCCATCTGCTGCACATAACTACTCTTCTTTTGAGAAACTGCTTTTAACCTGCTACTGGGTCTCAGTAGAGACTGAATTCTTAACCAAGGGCTACCAAGTTACCATGAGATCTGAGTTGCCTATGATGAGTTGGGTGTTGTTTGACCCACCAAACCATAAAGTTTGGTGTGCACATCACAATACTCAATCATAAATGGAAATGGTACATTAGACATAGGGCTTAAGCAGGTCCCGAAAGCCAAGTAAATTTCATGATGAAATGGCTCAAGTGCCCATGGGCTCCACTCCTGCCACATTACCTTCTCTCCCAGACCAGAACTATGGCCTCTTGTGGAGTTCCTTATAGTCAGTTGGCTGAGGAAGAGAAAACTCGGGCTTGGTTTACAGATGGTTCTATATGATATGCAGGAACCACCTAGAAGTGAACAGCTGAAGCACTACAACCCCATTCTGGAATGTCCTTAAAGGACAGTGCTGAGGGGAAATACTGCCAGTGGGTGAAACTTGGAGAAGTGTATCTGGTTGCTCAATTTTCTTAGAAGGAAAACTGGCCAAAGGTGCATTTGTATACTGACCCATGGGCTGTTGCTAATTGTTTGGCTGGAATAATGGAGATTTTGGAAGCAGCATGATTGTAAAATTGGTGACAAAGAGATCTGGGAAGAAGTATATGGATATGCCTATCTTAGTTGGCAAAGGACTTGAAGAGATTTGTGTCCTTGTGAATGCTCATCAGATGGTGACTTCAGCACAGGAATGTTTTAATAATCAAGTAGACAAGATAACCTGTCTTTCCTGTGGATTCCAAGTCATCCTTTTTCCTCAGCCACTCCTGCCATTGCCCAAATGGCTCATGAACAAAGTGGACATGGAGGTAGGGATGGAGGTTTTTCATGGGCTCAGCAACATGGACTTACACTCACTAAAGTTGACCTGGCTATGACCACTGCTGCGTGGCCAATCTGCTAGGAGCAGAGATCCACACTCAGTCCCCAATATGGCCCCCCCTGAAGTGACCAATCTGCTGCCTGGTGACAGGAAGCTCTATCGTTCGTGTTGTTCTTGAGGCTTCTGAAGCATTTCCCCTTTTTAAAGTCTCTAGAAAACCAATCAAGATCCACCTAGAACAGGTGGAGTCACATCTCCATCCAATCAGATGGTCACACCCACAATTGGTTGTGTCACATCTCCTTAGAAATCATCTAATAAAAAGTTTCTGCCTTACATGGGATGAAAAGAAATGGCTGCCTTCACGGGATTGAAACAAGATTAAAACATAGCTTTTCTGGGGTGCATAATACTTTCAAACCGCACACTCCACCTTGTGGATTCCCTAAAAAGATGTGCTTTTTCCATATACAAAATACATTCAGTTCATCACAATATCACAAAATCCCTAAACCATTTCAGTAGCAATACAAATAAAATACAAAGTTAAAACCAGTACAGAATCTCATCAAAATCTCTTACAAGCATGGTCTGTTCTAAGGCAAAAATTTTCTTCTAACTCTGGACCCGTGAAATTTAGAACAAGTTATCTGCTGCCAATGTACAAAGGAGGGACAGTCATAGGATTCATATTTCCATTTCCATTTCCATAAGGAGAAATTGAAAGGTAAACATGGATTACAAGACCAAAACAGTTCTGAAAACCTACAGGGCAAATTCCATTAGATTTCAAAGTCTGAAAATCATTTATCCTCAGGACTTTAGAAAGCATAAATCCTACCCTTTCCAATTTATGAAATGACCTTGCTCTCTCTCCAAATGCTGGGGTGAGTTGCGATATTTGAGTTCATTGGGTGAATGACCTTTTTCTCAGCTCCATCATCTCCATATATCAGGGCAGCACCCAGGATCTCTGCCATCTCTGGGGCACAAGCTCAACTGCACGCCACCCTCTCTCAGGCCTGAGGTGGCACAAATTTTCTTGAACAAAGAAGCAGAAGGCTCACCTTCTGCTTCCTGGGCAAATTCACCCTTTCCACATGAATGGGTGGGTCTGCTCTACTGGCCTGAGATTTCTTGGCTCCAGACCTTAGCTTCCTTGGTTCTGCATGTGAAGCTATTTTTCCTTTAAGTTGTCCCTTTTCTGTTCCTTTTATTCCCACCTGGCAGTGGTTCCACTTATCCAGATCCTGCATCATTCTTGTAGGTTTTCTATGCAGTATATTGGGATCATACCCATCAGACAAGATGTTCCACAAATCCTTTCTGGATAACTAGTTTCTGGCTTTTTCTGAAATATCTGACTTCTTCCATGTTTGCACAAATCCTCACTTGGTGCCCTATTCATTGAAGTCTTGCTTTTTGGATGCCCAGAATTCCCAAGACCATCAATTTCTGTTTTCTTTGCACCCAAGTGTTCAGTTATCAACTTGACTCTTTCCTTTTGCATTTTACTATAAGCTACAAGGAGAAGCCAGACTGCATTTTCAACATTTAATTTTGAAATTTCTTCTGCTCAATTTCTAAGTTCATTGCTCTCAAATTCTACCTTCCATTTCCATATAATGCCTTCCTTCCGGTTTGCAAAAATACATTCATCATTTCTGTCTAAAACTTCATAAGATTTATCTTTAGAGTCAACATTTCTACCAGCAGTCTCTTCAAAGCATTCTAGGCCTTCTCTATCAAGATTGTCACAACCCTTCCAGAATTTTCATCTTATCCATTTAAAAATGTTGGTTTGGTATTTGAAAACTGTTGTAGCACCTCATGTCTCTGGCATCAAAATTATGTATTGGTTTTTCAGCTGCCAGAATGCAATATACCAGAATTGGAATGGCTTTTTTAAAGGGAATTTAATGTTTCAAGTTTATAGTCTTAAGCTTATGAAAATGTCCAAACTAAGGTATCCAGAGGAATATACCTCAATTCAAGAAAGGTCAATGGGTCTAGAACAGCTCTGTCAGACCCTTGCTCCTAGGCTCCATTGCTTTCAGCCTCTGTTCCTGTGGGGGCTCTTCACTTTGCTGTCTTTCATCTCTTGGCTCTTTCCAAGTTCTGGCTCCTTAACATCTCATGGTGACATCTACTGGGCACCAAGTATCTCTAAACTTCCATGTCTCTGTTATCCAAATGTTAGCATCTGTGCCAGCTATGTTCTGAAGTTTCTGTGAGCTCTGTCATTTAAGGTGCTCCCCAATATGTTTCCTCTTTTAAAGTGTTCCAGTAAACTAATCAAGACCAACCTGAAATGGGTGAAGTCATATTTCTATATAATCAAAAGACCACATCCACAATTGTATGCATCTCATCTTTGTGGAGATAATTTAACCAAAAGATTCCAACTTGAAGTATTGACTCAAGATTAAAGGAAATAGATTCAAGATTGGATCAGGATTAAATATTGTAATACTTTCAAACTGCTTACAGGAGCCTGGAGAAAACTGAGCTTCTTATAATATGAATGGTTGTCTGCCAATCAGTTTTTTCCCACATTTGCAAATTTTGTATATATACTTTAGAATAAATGGAAAAAAAGGTCAACTAGTAATTCAGAACTATTTGTGAGGTGATCATGGAGAATTTGCTCCTATGACAAAACTAATTTTCATTTGAACATAACTTCTTCTTTCCCATCAGTAGATAGCATGAATTGTTGAATAGTACTAAATGGAATAATTACAGGCTTAATTTTGTAATTTAAAAATAGTTATGAGTTAAATGATGTGTTTGGTGCCACAGAAAATAAACTTTGCCTCCTTCTTTATCTATGTCTAATCTCTTCTATTTTATGAAGATTTTGTAACATAATTATTTTATAATGTCTCTCAACTTTGTTTATGCATGCAGTATAAACATGCCTATACTTCATAGCATTTAAAATCTGAAATTTTAAGCACAACTACAAAAATATACACCACCTAATTCAGTGATTAGGATTTAGTGGATGCAAATTATTTAAATATTAATTCATTTCACAATGATATAGAAGTGAAAATCTTCAATAGTGATGCACATTTCTTGGTCTATTAGAATTGTGTTGCAACTTCTTCACTAGCATTCCTGTATTTTTTCTGATGAAAGGCATTGCATTCTGATTATATTCTTGGATTAATGTTTTTACTAAATTGAGTTGGTCTATATTTCACATTATTTAAGAATAAGTTTATGATGCCTGCATTGAAGTTAAATATCTTGACTGCTGGGGAGGAACTGTGTTTGTTTTAATTTGATCAAAATGGTTTTGCTTGCTTTTTTCAGTTTCATAATGTTTTTTCTCCCAAGTTTGCTTTGATTTTTCCTTCAGATTTTTATTTCACTTATATGAGTATTTCATTGAAGATCTTCTGATTTTATGATTTTGAGCCATTTTGCACATTATTATTTTAACAAATTTCTAATCACAGGTGAATATTTCTTATGGAGATAAAAATATATTTGAGTCCATGTTTGTTATACATGTAACCAGAAAATGAGTCATACTTGTTGCATTGCTATAGAAAGAAAAATCTCATTAGTCTTCTAAGAAACTACAGAGAAGCTGGAGTTAATTTATCTGGATTTTTAATCATTTTACTGTAAGAACATTTAGGCAATTAAAAATTTCCTGTTTAACCCCTATCAGATGTACTATTTAGTAGTATTATTTACACTTCTAGTATTGTGCTAATGATACAAATATTGATTATCAATTTTTTCATCATCTCACACAGAAACTCTGTACTCAATAAGGAATAGTTCCCTCTTTCTCTCCCCATCACAGCCCCTGGTAACCTATAATCAACTATCTGTCACTAAGAAAAAAATGTTTCTTCTATGTATTTAATGCATGTGAGATAAAACAATATTTGTCTTTTTGCATTTAGCTTACTTAACTCAACAGGATATCTTCAAGTTTCATGCATGTTGTAGCATGCACCAGAAATTCATTCTTTTCTGTAGTTTGGAAAATGTTCATGCTTGTCTTTTTAGACATGATTATGGAATGGTCTTGTTTATATCTTGATTCATGCTAGCCACAGAGTGGCATTGTTTGGTGTTGATTAAAATTTTTTATATTTAATAGTAGAACATCAAGGCCTACCTCTGAGTCACAAGTCAGCTCATAACAATACCAGAGCTTGAATGATAGTGCCACATCTGCCTTGGAATTTCAGAGGTGCTTTTACCTTTCTTAGCAGCATAAAAGTATTGTAGCTCTTTTTGATACTTTATTTTCTTTGGCTGAACAGAAATGGGATGAAAAACTTTTGAGAAAATATAAATTCTGATCCACAGAAATCTACATAATAAAATTTAGAAAGGAAAGTAAACTATTGTCCACAAAATATATCTTTTAAATACAATTCTAAGCAAAAATAAAAATATGAAATAAAAAATAAAAATATAAAGAAAGTAGCCATCATCTGTGATGGTCATTTAAGCCTTTTTATTTAGGTTTTCATTTTAAGTAACATTTTATTAAACTGAATGGGATACTAAATTTATTCAATTCATCAATTTTTCCTCTACATCAAGGTCTTTGATTAAAAATGCTCTTGTTTGGAGTGACGTCATCAATATGGTGATATAAGACAGCTATTGAAAACCTCTCACCAGATATTCAGCAAAATAATAAAAAATGGCAGTTCTCACTAATTCAGAACTCTGTAGAAAGGTAAAGATTGGAGAAGAATCCTGCAAATACTGAATCAAAGAAAGAGAAAAATATCAGGGAGGAGACCTGTGTCCTGGACTAGGTTGTCCTCTCCCCTCCCTCTCACTCAGCCCCATGCAGCTTGGGAATTGCCCAGAGGTGGCATCTGAGATCCCTCCCAATTCCCACCAGGCACACTGATTATAAAATCTTTCACAGCAGTGAGACAGATCCCCACCTTTATCCAAACACATGGGTTCTTCACAGGGAACCATGGTAGGGCTAAATCCACTAGAGAGGGTAGAATATAAAAAGGCAACATTGAGGTATTTCCAAAATGGAAAATTAGGGAGGGAATGGCAAAAACTCCCCAAAGCAGTAAGTAGTCAGGTAGAAAATATCCAAATCAACTGTTTGGGAACCCATGAGACAGCAGAAAACATTTCAAGGCCCAGGTCAGTAAGGGATGAAGAGTCTGAGAATATGTGGAGAGATGCTGTAATCCCAAGCATAGGTCCTCATGCCCATTGAATGCTAATTGATTAAGCTCCACAATTAAAGAACACAGATTTGCAGAACAGATTAAAAAATATGATTAATCTGTATGCTACTTACAAGGGTCTCACCTTAGAAGCAAAGATACAAATAGGTTGAAAGTAAAAGGATGGAAAAATATATTCCACATGAGTAGTAACCAAATAAAATTTAAGGAAACTATACTAAAATTTGAAAAAATGGAATTTAAATGTAAAAATGTTAGATAAAGAAGGATACTATACATTAATTAAAGAAAAAAATCACCAAGAAGAAATAACAATTGTAAGTATTTATGCTCCTAATCAAGGTACTGCAGAATATATAAGGCAAAAAATGGCAAAACTGAAGGGAATAATAGAGGACTCTACCATATTGGGAGACTTCAACACAGCACTCTCTCCAATAGATAGAAAGTTAAATGGCAATGTCTGCTGGGCATCCAAAATCCATGTCTAGGCCTCTGCTCTCTCTGTTGGCACTCCAAGAATCTCTAAATGTCTGTGTCTGCATCTAAATCTGTTGTGGCTTTGAAGCAACTGTGCTTTTACAAAATCTCTCCCTTTTTAAAGGACACCAGTAAACCACTTAAAGACCCGCCTTGAATGGACAAGGTCACACCACCTTCAAATGAAAAAGTCACACCCACAATCGGATGTGTCACATTTCTATGGAAGTAATATAATCAAAAGCCCATGCCCACAATTGAGTGGGTCAATCTCCATGGAAACAATCTAATCAAAGTTTCCACCCTAAGCAATAGATCTGACTGCACAAGATTGGATCACGATTGAGAGAACATGGCTTTTCTAGAGTACATAACAGTTTCAAACTAGCACAACGATGTATTAAAACTTAGGGGGCACAGTGAAGGCAGTGCTGAGATGGAACTTTATAGCCATAAATATATTAAAAAGGAAGAAAGAGCTAAAGCCAATGACCTAACTGAATAACTGTAGAAACAGGAGAAAGAACAGCAAACTAATCCCAAAGCACGCAGAAGAAAGGAAAAACTAACAACAGAGCAGAAATTAATAAAATGGAAAGTTAAAAAATAGAAGTTCTATAAAATTGACAAACTCTTAGCTAGACTGATAAAGACAGAAAGAAAGTAACTGCAAATAAAAACAGTCAGAAATGGGGGCTTTATCATAGACTGTGAAGAAATAGAAAGAATACAAGTGTTTACAATAAATGACTTTATGCCAACAAACTAGACAACTTAGATGAAATGGACACTTTTCTAGAAACATGAACAACCTACACTGATTTGAGAAGAATTAGAAAACATCAACAAACCAATCACAAGTAAAAAGATTGAATCAGTCATCAGAAAACTAACAACAAAGAAAAACCCAAAACTGGATGGCTTCACTAGTGAATTTTACCAAGGATTTCAAGAATTAATACGTTCCTGCTCAAACTCTTCCAAAAAATTGAAAAAGAGGAAACACTACGTATCTCATTCTATGAAAACAACATTACCCTAATACAAAAGCTGAATAAATATATTACAAGGAAAAAATCTCCAGATCAACCTCTCTAATGAATATAGATGAAAAATCCTCAATAAATTTTTTGCAAATAGAATCCAACAGCATATTAAAAGAATTATACACCACAAACAAGTGGGTTTCATTCGAGGTATTCAGGATTAGTTCGACACAGGAAAATCAATTAATTTAATACATCAATTTTACAAATTAAAAAGAAAAAAGAACATGATTATCTTGACTGATGCAGAAAAGGCATTTGACAAAATTCAGCATCACTTCATGATAAAAAACTTCAAAATGTAGGAATCTAAGGAAACATCCTCAACATGATAAAGGGCATATATGAAAAACCCACAGCTAATGTCTTATTCAGTGGTGAGATATTGAAAACTTTCCAAGATCAGGAACAAGACAGGAATACCAACTGTCAATTTGTAGTAGTTTCTACAATTTGTAGAAAGTTGAATACTACTGTCATCACATGGGAAAGGAAGAAGTAAAACTGTCACTATTTGCAGATGACTTGATCCTATATTTAGGAAATCCATAAAAAAAAAAAACTGAGAGCAAAGCTACTAGAGCTAATAGACAGGTTTAGCAAAGTGGAAGGATACAAAATCAATAGGCAAAAATCAATGGTGTTTCTATACACTAGTAATGAGCTATCAAGAAAAACTGCATTTACAGTAGCACCTAAAAGCATCAAATATCTTGGAATAAACCTCACCATGGGTGTAAAGGACTTGTACACAGAAAACTACAAAACATTGCTAAAAGAAATCAAAGACCTGAATAAATAGAAAAACATTCTGAGTTTATGGAAGTGATGGCTAAATTTCATCAATTCTACCCAAATTGATGCACAGATTCATTGCAATTTCAATCAAAATTCCAAATGACTACTTTGCAGAGATGGAAAAGCTGATTCTCAATCATGTTTGGAAGTGTTAAGGGCCCCAAATATCCAAAAATATCTTTAAAATGAAGAATGAAGTAGGAGATAACATGTTTATTGATTTTAAAGCATATTCTAAAGCCAAAGTGATCCAATACCATGGTACTAGCATAAGATAGGCACATTGATCAGTGGAATCAAATTGAGAGTTCAGAAACAGGTGCTCGGGTCAACAGTCAATTGATTTTTTTCGGGGGGTACATAGTTCAGGAATAGAACCCAGTCTCTCCCATCAAAGGTGAGCATTCTACCACTGAACACCCATGAACCCTCAATTTATTTTTGATAAAACTCCCAAATCCATTCAACTGGAGCGGAATAGTTTTCAATAAAAGGTCTTGGGAGAACTGGCCATTCATAGCCAAAAGAATGAAAGAGGACCCTATCTCATACTCTAATAACAAAATAACTAAAAATGGATAAAAGAGCTAAGTATAAGAACCTGTAACATACAACTCCCCCCAAATTATAAGGGAATATCTTCAAGATCCAGTGATAGGTAGTATTTTCATAGACTTTACACCCAAAGCACAAGCAATGAAATTAAAAGTAGACAAATGAGAACTCTTCAAAATTGAAAACTTCAGTATTTCAAAGGACTTTGTTGAAAGGGTGAAATTGCGATCAACGCAATGGGAGAAAATATTTGGAAGCCATATATTGGATGAGAGTTTGATATCCAGAATATACAAAGAAATACTACATCTCAACAATAAAAAGACAAGCAAACAATTTAAAAAATGAGCAAAATACATGAATAGACATTTTTCCAGAGTAAATGCAGCTGGCTGAAAAGCACATGTAAAGATGCTCAGTTTCACTAGCCTTTAGGGAAATACAAATGAAATCCACAATGGAATAGTACCTCACACCTACTAGAACATCCTCTACTAAACAAACAAGGAACTATGAGTGTTGGAGAGGATGTGAATAAATTGGAGCACTTATTCATTGCTGGTAGGGATATAAAATAGCACAGCAGTTGTGAGGATGGTTTGGCATTTCCTTTGGAAGATAAATATAGAGTTGCCTTATGACCTAGTAATCCCCCTACTAGCGACATATCCAGAAGATCTGAAAGCAGGGACAGGTATAGACATTTGCACACTGATATTCAAAGCAGCATTATTCACAACTGCCAAAAGATGGAAACAATCCAGATGTTCATCAGAAGATAAATGGATACATAAAATGTGGTATATACATATGAAGAAATATTATTCAGCAGTAACAAGCAATGAAGTCCTGAAGCATGTGACAACATGGATGAACCTTGAGGACATTATGTTAAGTTAAATAAATCAGACACAGAAGGACAAATATTGTATGATTCACCGATATGAACTAATTGTGATACATAAACTCATAGACATAAAATGAAGAAAATAAGTTACTAGGACACAGATAAGACTCAAGAATTGAAAGCAGTTGCTTAACATGTGCAGAATGCTTAAGTAGGTGGAACTTAAATGTTTGGAAATGAACAGAGGTTAAGGTAGCACATTATTGTGAAAAGGGGAAGTTTAAAGTCTTGTGTGCTACCAGAAGGAAAGCTGGAGGTTAAAACATGGAAATATATAACACAGTGAGTCTTGTAGACAACGTCTGTGATTAACTGTACAAATATAAAAAAATTCTCTCATGATCTAGACCAAAGGTATGACATTATTACAAGGAGGTAATAATAGAAAGGTATATGGGAAAAAAATATGCCTATTGCAAACCATGGACTATAGCTAACACTAATATTTTATTACTCTTTTATCAGCAGTAGCAAATGTACCAGATTTATTCTATGAGAAAATAATGGAGGGGGGGTATGTGTGCAAAAAGTAAATTGGGAGGATTTGGGTTTTCTTTTTACTTCTTCTCTGGAGTAAAGAAAATGTTCTAAATTTGATCATGGGGATGTATGCACAATTATGTAATGATATTGTGAGCTGGTGATAATATACTTCATATGGTTTTTATGATGTGTGTATATATGTCAATAAAAATGCATTAACATTTTTCTAATATTGGAGATCAATTTCCTTGAAATTATTTTCACCAAGAATTTACTATCAAAATAATCAGGGTCAATTTAGATCCTCAGAGAGGAGTAAATTCCCAAACTGTTCAAAAAAAGAAAGAAATGTTAAGGTGACTTATAGGAGAATCACAGTAAATGTTACAATATTTATAAAAATACAGATTTCTTTTCTTTTGGAGACAAATGACACAACTGACAAGAAGTTTCTAATATTTTTCCAAGTTTAGTTTAATAAATTTAGTTATTAATAATAAACTAAAATTATTAATTACTAATAATGAACTAAATAAATTTAGTTTAATAATAAATTAATTAACAATTAGCTATGTTAATGATTTGTGTCTTGGATTTCAAAAAGAAAAATAGATATTGTGGAATGAGTTGCTACAATGATGCCTCATGGGAACATAGGTTCAAGCTCAACAGAAACTTTCAGCAAATGATCTCTTTATGATTTACGCAGAATAAAGGGTCTTAATAGGGAAAATAAAGGGTCTTAATGTGTCACTTAATTACCACAAAGAGTCCAAATGAATAGGGCAAGATGTCCCATCATGGCCAGTCTCCTGGGGTGGCAAAAACCCCTCTTGATTGTGGTCAATAGATGAGAACTCCACACACTCCTCTTGTTGCCGTAAAAGAGAGACCAATCTATCTTATTCGAGTGTTTTTTTTTTTTTTTACCTATTGTGGGGGCAGGGGATCCTGCCACTGAGAATTCCTGTTTAATAAGCATCTGGGGCTGCTTTTTCCCAGTTTCTGTTTTGTAGGTCTGGTCAGGCCTTTTCATGGGACTTAACATTTCCCCTTACTTCTGGAATGGCACCCAATAGAAAAGGAGATGGATGTAGTGAAAGGCTTCCCAGTGTGTACTCTTGACTTGGTTTCCCTAACACTTTATCCTTCAGCCTTTCAAAGAAGTCTTGCCTCTTCCTCTGTATTACCTTCCACAACCTATGCCCACCTCTAGCTCAGGCATGAAGGTGGAGATGGGTTAGGCATGCTTATCTACTGCTTTTAGTAATGTTGACAGTAAAGGTTTTGGAACGCCAGCAACTGCAGATATTAAAAAGGTTACATTTATGCCTACATACCATTTCTCCAAGCAGGTCAGGCCTGTCTGAAATACTGGTTGGTTTCATACTCCTTGGGAAACAGCTGAAGAGGTCCCAAATAGAATCTGTTTGTATAATTTGTAACCAGTGGGGTTGCCACTGGGCTTAGATATATCTTGCTCTACGTCACCTGAGGTATTAACCCATGTATGGCAGCATATGTGGCATAACACATGGCATAATGTATTACAACATTGCATTAATATATCAGCAATATCATATATGTCTCCTTATTAGGTGTTTCAGATTGCTAAAGCTGCCAGAATGCAATATACCAGAAATGGGTTGACTTTTTCAATGAGATTTTATTAGTTTACAATTTACAGTTCTTTCATAAAAATCTAAGTTACAGCACTTGTCTAAGAGAAAGATACTTTCTCTGATGAAAGGCAGCAGGCATCCAGGGTTCCTCTGTTACATGGGAAGGCACATGACAACTGGTGGTCCTTTTCCTATGGTTTCTGTTTCAATCACATTCTCTCTCTCAGCATCCTTGCCTGTTTCTCCCAGGGCATTTTCTCTCTAAACACCCTCTCCCAGTGTTTCTGTCTTTTATTCTCTCATAACAACCACAGCAAGATGATTTCATATTTGGTATTTGATATTTGGTATATGCACATCACAGGACCCAAGTTCTCTGGGACCAAAATCTGCTTTGATTTGATAAAGTTGCTGGAATGCAATATAACAGAAATGGTCACATCACTATGGAAACAAACAAGTCAAAAGTTCCCATCCAACAATAGATCTCCCCTGACAGAGATGGATTAAGAAAGCATGGCCTTTTATGGGGCAAATAACAGCTTCAAACCAGCACATTAGGCTAGGAGGAATACTAAGGTAATGTGATCATCAGACACTACTTTGGCTAGAGAGTCTAATGTTTTTTCTAAGACTGAATTATGATGTGAACTCAGTAATACCCACCAAGGTGGCTGACAGATTGCACATCATAAGTTCATTGGTGAACAAACAGGAAAGATAACTGAGCCATTGAGCAGATTCATCATATTGAGAGTTGTTTCAGAAGAAGAAAGCACAGTCAATGGCTGTACCATTATTTTTGTCTCAGGAAATTCCTAGTGCCAGTGCAAATGTGAGGCTAGGGAAGTTCAATCCCTCATGTGTCAATCTGGACTCAGGAAAGAAGACAGAGAGAGTGAGGGATCAGATGGCAAATACAGCTCTCAGACAAGCTCCTGTCACCATGATGGCCTAGTCATCTGGAGGAAGGTGTCTTTCTTCCAAGTTGCTACTGGGTTAGCTCTGTAGAAAACAGAAGGGAGTAGTAATTATCTAGGAAGAGTGATTGGGCAACTGCTTTCCATGGGTGACACTTCTCTCAGCCTTATTTTTTACTATTAGAACAACATAGACTATCTTTACCTTTCCTTGAATTTCAACCTCACCCTTTTCTCATTGATTTGACTGCCTTACCCATAACTTCCAACACATTTACATTCTGTTTTGGCTTGGTAATGCTGCTGGAATGCAATATACCAGAGATGGAATGTTAAAAAGGGAACGTATTAAATTAAAAGTTCACAGTTCTAACGTCATAAAAATTTCCAAACTAAGTAATCCAAGGAAAGATACCTTGACTCAAGAAAGGTAGATATCTATCACATAGGAAGGTACATGGCTGGCATCTGCTGATCCTGGTTCCTGGTTCCATTGCTTCTAACTTCTGATGACAGTGGTTTTCTCTCAAACTGTCTGTGGGCCTTCACTTAGCTCCTCCAGGACACAACTCTGGGTTCTGGCTTGCTTAGTATTGCATGGGAAGGCTCATGGTGATGTCTGCTAGGTCGTGCATCTGCAATCTTCTGTGTTTAGGCATCTGTTCTCTCTGTCAGCACTCCAAGCATCTCCATATATCCACATCTGAATCAGTTCTGAAGCAACTGTTCTCCAAGCTTCTCAACTTCTTCCAAAATGTCCTCTTTTAAGCGACTCCAGTAAACTAACCAAGACTCATCTTGCATGGGTGGAGCCACTTCTCCATCTAATCAAAAGGCCACACTCACAATTGGGTGTGTTACATTTCCACAGAGTAATCTAATCAAAAGCTCAAATATATAATTGAGTGGATCAATTTTCATGGAAAAAAATCTAATCAAAGTTTTCCATCCTACAATATTGAATAAGGATTAAAGGACATGGCTTTTCTGGTGGTACACAACACTTTCAAAACAGTACTCATCTCTAAAGGTCAAAAAAAAAAAAACCCTCATAGAGAGGACTAATACTTTAGGAAGTAAAAAAAGAATGGTGCCTCTATTAAATTCTTGTTCATTCTGGAATGATACAGTATCACAGTTTATAGTTTTTCTAGCATTGAGAAGAATGTTAGGGATAAATGAAACCTAAGCATATGTTGAGAGCATACCAGGAAATATCTGCAGCATTCTAATGCATTAATTATATCACACAAATCCCACAAGTATTCTATGTTATATGCACTACATATGCACTTACCAATATTTTACAGATGTGGAAACTGAGACTAAAAACTGTCAGGTAAATTGCCCAGGATCAAACAAGTAGAAAATAGAAGAATTGGCACATGGAGAATTGGATTTGAATTAATTAGCAGATTATTCTAGAATCATACTTCTATACTTTTATTTTCCATTTGTATTACTTTATTTAATGTTGATTCAAAAAAAAAAAACTGTAACACTGGTGTTCATTTAGATTGGTATTATTATCTCCACTTTGCATATGAGAAAGCTGAGTTTCACATGGACTTAAAAAAATATTACCCAGATCTCACTGTGAATCAGGATTCATACTGATTTTTTTCTATTAAAAGGCTATATTCAGGTGGTACAAGGATAAGTCATTCTTGTCTGTAATGCAGGAGACCTAGGTTTGATCCCGGAGCATGCATATGCCCAACCTAAAAAAAAAAAGCTAGTTCATCCATCGTCTGTTTGAGACCAAAGGAAGAGATGTTTATTTGGTGAAAAATTAATATTTTCTGCAGCACACTGTCTAATTTAACATGTACGGTCACTGCATTTGAACACCATAAATGCATGGAATCTTGAATAGGAAGTGAATTCTGCTTGTTTTTTATAGGTTATTGGAGGTCCCAGTACATACCAGAGTAATTTTGGCAAAAATAAAAAAGTATTAGCAAAGTCCCCTAGTGGGAATGGGGAAAATGCAGAAATATTAAACTTCCCCATCTGGGGGTTTCTGATATTCTCACAAGCATTGAGGACTACCAATTTAATAAGCCAAGCCCTTGATCTGGGGGCTTGCCCTTATGAAACATTCCTGCAAAGGGGAAGCTAAGTCTACTTTTAATTAGGGCTTAGAATCACCCACAGAAAACTTCTTTTGTTGCTCAGATGTGGCTTTTCTCTATAAGCAAACTCTGTAGGTAAACTCACTGCCCTTTCGCCTATATGGGACATGACTCCCAGGGGTGTAAATCTCCCTGGCAAGAGGGGACATGACTCCAGGGGATGAGCCTGGCCCTGGCATCATGGAATTGAGAAAGCCTTATTGACCAAAAAGGGGAAGAGAAATTAAACAAAATAATATTTTCTTTTTAGTGTACTAGAATAGCTAGAAGGAAATATTTGAAACTGTTGAACTGTAATCCAGTAAACTTGTTTGTTGAAGCTGATTGTATAGGTATATGTTTTTTTCTGGTGTGACTTGTGTGATTGTGAAAAACTTGTGCCTGGCACTCACTTTATCCAATGTATGGATAGATGAGTAAGAAAATAAAGACAAAATATAAGAGTAAACAGTAGGAGGGAATAAGGGTTATGGGGTATTTTGCATGTTCTTCTTATTTTTATTCTAACTTTTATTTTTTAGAGTAATGAATATTTAAAAAAATCGATGGTGTTGATGGATGAACAACTATATGATTCTATGAACCATTGATTGTGCACTTTGAATGATTATATGGTATGTGACTATATCTCAATAAAATTGCATTTAAAAAGTCTGTGTCTTTTACATTACTACATGCTGCTAGTGATGTATAGGACTAAATATTTGCAAACTATGATGGAAGTTGGCTTAATAATTGAGCTATCTTCAATTACTCAAGAAACGCAAACTAATAATTTTTATTTCACTCTTTTCTTCCTTTATTTATACCTCTTCCTATCCATTTTTTATCCTCTTTAAATGTCTTTATTTCTGCTTCATTTTGGAAGAAATTTATATATTAAAATTCTCTGTATGGAATTTTAAGTCAGCAATTATCTTTCATCACTAAAATATCATTCTGCTATGTTCCGGTTTCTATTTTGTTCTATTTAAGAGAAAGTTCTAAGTATTATTGCTGTCCATATAAAGATAATGTCTCTTGGATTCTTTTGTAATTTATCTATCGTTTATCTTGCTGCATTTCAATATGTATATGATCTTCTGACATATCTTTCAGTATACTAATTTTCTTTTCATCTTGCGTTTTGATTTATTGAACTGTATATAATGAAATCTTGATTTTAGTTAAATATTATTTATGTCTCACAATACATTTAAATCCCTTTCTTCAAAATTCTACTTATTCTTTTCATTTTACAGTTAATTCTTTTCATCAGTTATTTAAAACTCCTTGTCAAATGGCTTGAGTATCTCAATTTCTTATGGTTTTATTTGTACTCTATTTAATTTGCATTCTGTGAATTTATTTGGATTCTGTTCAAATCTTTTCTTTTGTTCCTTATTATTTTGCTTACATGCTGGATATTGTATGTAAAAACTATACACATAAATTATGACACTTGATAATGTTTTCTTCCTACAGGGTGTTTTACTATTGCTTCTAGTAGGAAGTCTGATTAGGAACGTGAGTGAGATGTTGAGAATATATTACACCATATTTCAGTTCTCATAATGGCTGGTCTCTTTCCCCTTAGGTATGTGGCAGGTTCCTTCCTCCTAGGTGGTACCTGAATTCTAATATAATTTCCCAACCCTTTCAGTTGCCAAAATCTCTGCTTAGTTTCCCCTTTTGAATAAGGAAATGTCTTGAGAATGAAAGGGGTTCCAGGTATTAACCTTAACACTCCAGACATCTTTCTCTTTGTCATCTTGTTCCAGAAATTATGTGATATCTTGAAGCTTCTCCAAACCCTTAAAAAATTTTGTTTCTGATATTTTGTCTGATGTCTCTAATAGCATTAAAAGGAGTGGTTGCGCTCTTTCTGCCATGCTGTCACTCTCTCACTCTCTCTGTTTGGGCACTTAGTGATGAAGCAAACTGATATTTTGGAAAGACCATATGGCAAAGAATTGAGGATGGCTTGTGGACAACAGTCAGTGAGGAACTGCGGGTTTTGGTCCAACAATCCACCAGGAACTGAATCTTGTAGCTAGAAAGTTCTAGTCACAATTTTGTAGCCTGAATAGGGGTAACTCAGCTACATTTGCGTCATTCATTCATTCTTGTGGCACTTTGCTCCTGTTATTTATGGTACTTTCATAAATCCTTTCCATAAAGTTTGTTTTCAGATAATGGATAAATATTTGCATTCTTTTCCTCTGGCTTCATATTTTTCTCAGTTTATAGATTTGCTTTCTTCATAGAGAATGACAATGAATTCACTAGCTCCACCTATATCCTGCAGTTTCTTTTTCCCCCAACCAATTGTCACAAGAGAATAACAAACAAACAAGCAAAATATATATATATATATATATGAGAAAATACTCTTGGGGATAGTAACATATTTGGGAACAGTAGTGAATAATTGATATCTTTTCACCTCAGCAATAGATTCCATTTCAATGTCATGTAAGTTTGCAACAGTCTTTCGTGATTACCATTCAAGATTTCTTTTGCCTTTTTTTCCCTATATTTCCTTTTTTGTCACCACTTTTTAATTCATGCATACTAAATTTGTTGTGCTTCTGCTAGTCATATTTATTTTTATCTGTGTTTAGCTTAATTTATGTTTCCTTACTAGAATTCCATGTATTACATTGAGATTAAGAAAAGTAACAAACTAAAAGCACAACTAGTCACAATTTCTATGGTAAATATTAACGAAAAATAGCTTGCCTCAAATTTAGTGGCAATAAATAGAGGAAGAAATACAATCCTTAAAGTTGACTTTACTGATCTATCCTAAGGATAAAATGTTCATAAAAATATAAAAATAAATGCATTATTTCTAAATTCTTAAGCATTCTATGTGGTAGAGCTAGATATAAATGTCAATCCAAAGCCCTAGAACTCTACGAACTTAGAAAAGAGCACATATAAATTAAGACTTTCCAATTTCTATTATTAAAGGATGCATACATAATGCATATATAAATCATTAATTTGACATAATTGTCATTTCAGAACATAACTGAACAACTTTTCTATTGAAGTTTAGTGATTGATTACTATAATTAGATGGGTGTTCTAACAAAACCTACTTGAACAAATTATAGAAGTGGAAATCATAACTCAGACTTAACTTGAAAGCATATTAAAATTAAATGAAGCACCTTTTAATTCAAATTTTATAATTCAGTTATCTCATTTGGCAATATTGAATCCATTCCCATTAATCAGGAACAGAACGAGCCAATGAAACTTAAAACTGTTAATTATAGTGAATTATTCAAATTACAAGTTGCAAGAGGTATTTCTAGGTCAAAACATGTTCACCAATGTATCATTACCCATTTTTATTCCAAAATCAAAAATGAAAGAAGCCCATAATCATAACCCAATATCTTCTGAATACTCAATAGATTTAATTTATATATATTTGTGAATGCAATATATTTGCATACAGAATATTTAAAATTAGAATTGTAAGTGTTACACAACTACTGTCACTCAATTAGAATATTTAGTAATAAGAATTTGTAGTTAGCTGACTTTGCTCCTATCAGATTCAGAACCCCAACTCCGATCTGTTTGACTCCAAAGTTTATGTTCTTCCTGTATTTCATTTTGTATTTATTTTCAATTACTCTTTTCTTTTTCCTGATATTGGGAATTGAGAGTTTTTAAATTCTTAATGCCAACACTTTTTGGTCAGCATTGTAGTTGCTTTTATTTCTTTAGACATATGCAACCTGAATTATGAAAAATGAGAACCTGGAATTGGTATTTGAGTTTATTTATTCTTAATGCTAACTTGTTAGTCCATATTTTAGTTGTTTATATGTCTTAAGAAATATACTATTTGAATATTATTATCTCCATTCCTGAGGAAATTAAAGTGTATGCACACACACACACACACACACAATCACATGTATATATTTATTACATGTATAAAATTGAGGAAGTATTCTTCTATTCTCTTTAATTATAGATATTGAGTTATATTACCTATCACTCTACTTCAATTTGAACTAGGATATAAAATAAGTGAAATTCAACTCTGTAAAGTCAAACCTAAATGCATTTTATTGTCACAGTGCCATATTGAAAATATTGCCTTCTTGGAACTTCAAGGTAAATTCACATTACTGGTGTTCAAGGTGAGTGTCCTGTTGTTGAATAAACACTTTGCTGAAAAAATTATAGAGAAGAAATTTCCACATTATGTTAGAAAATTCTTCAAGTGGGCTCAAATTCAAATTCATTATTTAGGAACTAACAGGTTTATGAACATTTTAACAATAAAAAAGTTTAAACATGTTGAGTCAGTCTTAAAATTCAGTACATGTGCACACATCCATTTGTAAAAAAAAAAAATCTTAAATTTGTTTCTTCTCTTTTTAAGTTTAATAGCTGTTTGGATGTTTATAAACATTATAAGTGCTCTCACAGAACACCATTCCATCTCATATAGTAATTTTAAATAAAAGCAGGGAAATAATCAGTGTTTCTTTGTGCTCTACATGCAAGTATAGATAAAAACAAACTAAACCCAAGGAGGGAGTGTTTGCATCACACAGAGAAGGAAAAGGTCTTTCTTATAATATGAAATATGTTTGTTTCTCAAAAATTACTTCAGTAAATTAGTAAAGTAATTGAAATAACAAAATCATACTTCTTTCATTCATCAAATATTTACTGAATACATGCAATATGATCCATGGTAAGTACTATACATTTTTCAGTGATCAAATTGCCCTGTCCTTCTGTATCCTATGGAATAGAATGATAAAGGGGAAATAATAAATGTCCTTGAAAGGATTAAAGAAACATCAATGAGTTAAAATATTGGTAGCATGAGTCCCATCTAGAAAATTATCTCATTTACAAAAATGTTTTTTGAGTCTTTTTTAATTATGATAAAAATCGATGGATATATGAAAAAAATGGGAAACAATATGTTCACAGTCCTATAAAAACTTGCCATTTTTAGATAGTACCAGTTGGAAAACCTTTCATCTCTGACTATTATTCAAAGAAGTCACTTATTTTTTTATGCACCAGGAAAAGCAGGGGCTGGCAGTTAACAATATTGCTTCCTTGTTAATTCACTTATAAAATTGGAAAACTTAAAAGCATGCATTTGTACAGGAAAACATAAAATCATTGTGTGCATATAGAAAGCTAAAAATAATTAATTTTAGAGTTGCCATGGAAGATATGTGATTAATATATTTTCAGTCAGAAGAAGGAAACCTATTAAAACCTTCCAGATGGGGTCTCACGATGAAGAAGGTGGCAAAATCAGCAATTCCTGCCAGGATAGTTGTCAAAAAGAGAACCCAATCCACTTCATGGTTTGCTGGTGTTGGGGTCACCAACAGAAGAATGACTCAATGACTCACATAACACGGGCTGTGACCACATTCTACTACCATATAGAAGAGACCAAGTAAAGTAAATTTCACTAGTGGGCATCATTTGCTCATAGCCAGCGAGTCTTAATCTGTAGCTCATGCAGGGAGATATTCTAATTCCAATGGCCCTCTCTTGTGTGAGTGTGTGATAACTGAAATTATCCAAACCCCTCCCTGCCAGGGATTTATATTTGTACATCTGGGTGTGAACCAGATGCCATGATAAATGCCCACTTTAATCACTCTACAATGAATATTCAAATATGCTTGGGACAATAGGGAAGGGAATGGACCAGCAGGCTCCTTTTCTACTAAGGGATGGTGTTCTTATCTCACCAGGCCAATAGATTTGATTCTGGGCACAGGATGAATCCATGTGTCCCAGGGAATTGTGGCAGTCTGCACTAGAACTGTCCCTACCACAAATATCCACTTCACCATCTTTCCAAAATCTAGGATAACTCTCAACTCCCTATCACATAAAATATCTTATTTCTTAAAGAAACAGAAAATATGAAAAATGGGGGATTGTTAGGTAAGCTAGTAGATCAGAACTCATTGCCTTTTTCTGGTATGGTTTTGGCGGCATGTTTAAGTTGAGAGATTTTACACACACACACACACGCACACATATTCAACACTGCCAAGAACTGTCTGAAATATTTCTTCAATATTCATTATGAGGGGTTTTCCAGAACATGGTCACTTCTCTTTTATTTATCATCCATTTCTAAACTAGAACAGTGCTGTTTTCCTTTTTATAGTTACAGACTATTACATTGTTTATCTACAGTTATTCTTGGAGCATTCATAAACATTTGAAATAAAAAATAACAACATAATTTTAGAAAATTTTTGTAATGGATTTTCAAGGATTTTTTTTTTAATGTGATCTTGATGCTAGTTCTTTTGCTTTTATTGAAGCTTGGGTTTGCTTAAAGCATTTTTCCACGTTGTGGCAGATTTTTGGAGTACAGAGCTGACAATAAACGATATAAACTAAAATAGGGAGACTAATGAAACTGTTCCTTGAAAAGAGAGAACAAATCAATCTGGTTAGCACCTTCAGATTTTGAGTCCTTCTATTAATTGAACATTTTGATCATAGCCTTCCAAGCTCAAAGATAATGACACAGATAAAACAAATTTGCTAGTAAACTTTTGCATATAGAACATTATTCTCTTATAGATGATTCACTAGAGATTGTTAAATAATAAAATGTCACTCAGTGAGACCAAAGATTTTTCCGTTCTTTTGCATTTTAATTTTGATCTAAGATAATGGCAGAGGTATGAATAAAATTCATAAAATAGAATCTTATGCTAATTCTATATTTTTTGCATGTATTAAATCTCACAAAGGATTATAAATGATTATGTGCAAAATAATTACAATAATAAAATAATTATACACAATTTCTTCAAAAAATGTACTTTGAATAAAATGAGTAATATTTACTCAAATATTTTTTTTCTTTCATAGGTGAAAGGAGGAAAGGAAAGGATGTAAAAGCTTTTTACATTTTTCAAAACCTTCTCTATAATTTCCTTTTTCTGAATAACCAAATGTACCTGCTTGAGCACTGTTCAAAGGACTATGAGGTACAGCTGAATTTCACAGGAAATAAATGAGAAAAAAATAAAGAAGGCAATTTAGCAGACAGGAAAGAGAAGGGTACATAGCATTCTGAAGCATTTTTTTACCCTTTTTTAGAAAGTGGAAGAAAATAAAGCCTTCTACAAAAGAATATATTTGTTCCCTGGATTCACTCCACATCATTCTTTGATTTCACTCATCATTCCCTTCGTCTACTATTAATCAGCCAGATGCTGCCTTCACTGAAAGACAGAATTCTAGGTCTGTAACTTTCAGATACCCAGCCAGCTTTGTAATGTAATATTTTCAGCAGCACATGGATGCCAACTCTTCACTTCGTTTGTTTTTCCCCCTTTTATCATCAGTGCAGCTTAGATGCTGATTTCAAACAGCAGAAATGCATATACCATGTGCTTAGTTGTGATAATGGCTATCAATGTTCAATTATATTCTAAATTCACAATGGAAAGAAATTATTAATGAATTGTGATATGTAACATCTGTAATAATTCAGTTCTGGCAATGTCATTGAATTTTATGACGAAGTTACTGGATTGAAAATCAGCCAGGCACTGCCTAGCAATTTGCACAGTTCCTTACCCAATACAATGGATGTTAGTTATTTTTTAACATTTGCGTATGATTCCTTGCTTTGTTAGTTTGTTGTCTTCAGAGAAGTTACTTATATTGTCTAGAACTCAGTATCATCCTACATGAAAGGAAAATGAAAGAAATAGACCATATGATTTCTAGAGTTTCCTGTATGTCTCTCATCCTGTATTTTGTGTTTCTATAACTGGACAAAGACACATACCTTAAAGGGTGTCACAAAATAGACATAAAATAAACATTCTGTATATATATATCAATATTTATCATGAAGGAATATGCTTTAATACTAACCTAAAAAGTTTATGAGCCGGGGCGGGCCATGGTTGCTCAGCAGGCAGAGTTCACTCCTGCCATATCAGAGACTCGGGTTCAATTCCCAGTGCCTACCCATGCAGATTAAAATAAAATAAAATAAAATAAAATAAAATAAAATAAAATAAAATAAAATAAAATAAAATAAAATAAAATAAAATAAAATAAAATAAAATAAAATAAAATAAAATAAAATAAAATAAAAAAATAAAATAAATAAAATAAAATAAAAAAGTTTATGAACCAAATTTATATAAATGATAATCTGGAGGATTATGGATAACAATCATATTAGAGATTTATCATAAGCACACTATACAATAGAATATCATTTTATTATTGACAATAATATGTAAAATAAAAAACAGTAAGGAAACTTGCTCTGTCTTTACTGTTTCTTCAAATATTCCTTTTAAATAAAAAATGAGCTCAAATTTCCTCATTTCTTATAAAAGGTTCTAATGCAACTAATAAAATTAAGAGCTTTGCCACTGCATGATCAATCCTTAAATATATATATATATTTATTTAAAGAGTTTATTTGTGTTTTTTCTGATACTTTATGCATTTTTTCAGAACTGATTAAGTGTGGGAAATACTATCTTTTTCATAATTTTTAAATGACAGTTGGCTCTAATGAAACAAATACTGTTAAAAACATACATTTAGTCAACAAATGCTTACAAGCACCTATATGAGTTTTACTACTCCCCTGAAATGTTACAGTCATATTAGCAATATTTAGAATACTGTCATATTCTAAAGAAAAATAGATTGATTTTCATATCAAAAGGCCTGAGACAATAAAAAGAAGGATGATATGAACCTAGAGTCCAAATTTTGCTTTAAAAATGAAAGTTTTTTTTATTAATAATGAATTTTCATTTATTTATGATACGTAAACCCATTGTTATTATTTTCCTTGATTTTTTTAATATGCTTGCCCTATCATTCTGAAACTTTGAGTCAATTCCACAGTATCCTTTCTGTTATCTCAGTTTGTGGACATCGAGCATAAAAGCAATACAGATAACTTGTTACAGATTCATGGAGCACCCACCCTGCATTGTTTATAATCCATTTAAATCAACCATGGTTAAACTATTATTACACATTCTCATCAAATCTTCTAGATATTTTCTAAATGTTTCAAAAACTGTCTCCTGTCAGTTTTTCTAATTTAACAGTTCACTTTATGTCATACTTCACTAACATTGAGGTCTTTCAATACAATTCCTTAACATTGTTTTAAGAATTTACTTCATTCTTCCAACAGATTTGAAAGGCATATCTTTATGAAGGAAATTTGCAAATTCTTTTAATCACTCCATACTCCCTAAATTTTCTCCCACTTAAAAGGATGTGTATATTTTTTCTTGGACATAGTATCTAATATATGTTAATTAAGAGAAATTGATAATGTTGTTCAAATCTATTATCTTTACTGATTTTTTCCACTTGTGCAAATCATTATTGAGAAGAAATATAAAAGTCTGTCAGTTTTGCTTCAAGAATTTGGGAGTTTTGTTATTTGGTGCATACACACACATAGTAATTTTTTTTTTTTTTTTGGTGGTGCATGTTCCAGGAATTGAACCCAGATCTCCTGCATGGAAGGTGAGCAGTTTACTGCTGAACCACCCATGCACTGCACATATAGTAGTTTTATATACTGTTGATCAACTAGACTTTTTACATTATGAAATATCTTTTACCCTTTTAAGTTTTCCTATATATATATATAGTTTTCCTATATATATATATATAGACTTTAAGACTATATATATATATATATATAATATTTATCTATCT
>PVIY010009535.1:0-72255 GCA_004026745.1 Myrmecophaga tridactyla | reverse complement strand
TCCAATCCTGGCTTTTTCTGAAATGGCTGACAGGTTCCATATTTGGTTAAATTCTCATGTGGGGAACTATTGTCTGGGGTCCCCCTTTCAGGAAGCCCAGAATTTTCCAGACCATGAATTTCTGGTTTCTTTGTACCCAAGAGTTCAGTTCTCAACTCATCTCTTTGCTGTTGCATTTCACTATAAACTGCAAGGAGAAACCAGGCTACACTTCCCACCTTTAATCTGGAAATCTCTTATGCTAAATATCCAAGTTTGTGGTTTTTAAAATCTGCTTTCTGTACAAAGCCAGTCAATTTTGACAGATACTTTGCCAATTTAAAACAAGGATCACCTTCCTTCCAGTTTGCAAAAGCAGATGAATTATTTCTGTCTAAAGCTTTATCAGAAATATCTTTAGAGTTCACATTTCTACCAACAGTCTCTATAAAGCATTCTAGGTCTTCTCTATCAAGCTCTCCACAACTCTTCCAGAATCTTCCCCTTACCCATTTAATAAGCTGTTCCAACATATTTGGTATTTGCAAACTAGCAGCAACCCACTTCTCTGGTACCAAAATCTGTATTGGTTTGTAAGCTGTTATAATGTGATATGCCAGAAACAGAATGGTTTTTTTAAAAGGGGAATTTATTAAGTTGCACGTTTACAGTCCTAAGGCTATGAAAATGTCCAAATTAAGGCAAACTATAAAAATGTCCAAATTAAGGCATCCAGGGGAGGTACCTTGGTTCAAGAAGCCCAATGATGTTTGGGGTTTCTCTCTCGGCTGGAAAGGCACATTGCAATATCTGCTAGCTTTCTCTCCAGTCTTCTTCAACAGCTTCCCCAGAGGAAGCTGTGTGGGCTCTGTTGCCTCTGGTGGCTCTAAAGCTTTTTCAAAAATGGTTTCTTCTTAAAGAACACCAGAAAGTAATCCCACGTTAAATGGGTAGAGACACATCTCCATGGAAACCTGTTAATCAAAAGTTACTATACACAACTGAGTGGATCACATCTCCATGGAAACAATCTGAAAGATCTCATCCAGCAATACTGAATGAGGATTAAAAGACATGGCTTCTCTTGGGTACATAATGGCTTCAAATTGGCACACTCAGTGAAACTTCCTGAAAGAATTACTGACTACTTATTTATGCACACACTGACAGCAATTTTTCCTACTGCAAATCCCTGGTTTTCTATTCAGCTCTTAAAAGATTTAAAGGACAACTATAAATTCATTTTCTCCTATCCAACAGCAAAGGAATTTTGCAAACTGCAAACTTTGTGGGGCAAAAATTTCCCCTAATGCCCCCAAACCTCTTCAAAGCATCAAAACCTCCTCAAACCATGAACACTTGTGAAATTGTGGGCATGGAGCAGACTCTTAGTTAAGAACAGAAATACTGAAGTTGCAAAGATTTTTAAACATCTTTCCAAAGACAAATTTTGAATACTTGACAGGCTGGTTACAAGCATCAAAAGTTATCTTTTCCTAAAACAATGCTAGCCCTATAAGCATCTGGCTAATATTAACCATGTAAGCCCCTAGTATTCAAAGGTTACTAGCAAAGTCTTTCTTATAAAGCAAGCTAACCCACTCCACTCAGGGCATGTTCCCCCCATGAACACATCTGCATTATCTCTTTAATGCATACTCTTTCTCTCTTTCTTTAATAAACTTTACTGCTTATTCTTACTGGCCCTATCATCTAAATTATTTTAGTGTCAAGACTAATGAACCTGAAACAGGGCTCAGTTGGCACTAATGCCAGAAAGGCATCAGTTACACTGGTAGTAGCAAAAATGCCCAAGAATATAGCCAAAGTAACCAATGACACCACTTCAGCTTTGAAAGGTGAGATGAACTTTAGCTCACTGGATGGAATGATTATGGATGAGAGAATTGGACCAGACCTGCTCTTTGAGGGTCAAAATGGGGTCTCTGCCATTTCTAATACATCCTGCTGTACCTCAATTAGTGTCTTGAGCAAAGTGGCAAATTACAGAAATTTAAGGAGAAAGTCCCCTTGCTTTCTAAGACAGATATTGATGGTTTATAAGATTCATTTAATTGAGTGAGTCCAGGACCATATTTGAGGTAAATATTGCAGGTTTTCCTCATGCTGTTGCTTGGAATTTTGTTGCTAGCAGCCTTAATTAAATGCTGTACAAGAAAAAATAGAATGAATTTGGTTGTAGCATCTGCTGGTCAAATTAATCAGAGTGACTGTCATAGATGCAAATCATAGGAAAATTCACCAGAAGCAAAGACACTGTAGAAAGAAGAGGTGGATTTGTTAGGAGAAAATTTTCCGTGAGTTTCTTACATTTCTGCATATATTTTTGGCAGTTCTTCATGTCTTTCTGGTGTAACTGAGAAGTTTGGATTTAAGGGATGATAATGATTACTGGATACTGGATATAGATATTCCTTTTTCACTTTTTGGTATATTAGAGGGAAATACTTGAATTATCTGAATTGCAATCCAGCTGCCTTGAGCTCTGATAATGATTAGGAAGCCTTTATTTTGTGCACTTGTGATTGTAAAAACCTTGTGACTATTCAGTGGAAGAATGCTCATCTTTCATGCAGGAGACCTGGGTTCAATTCCTGGACCATGCACCCACCCACCCCCCCAAAAAAAACCTTGTGACTGATGTTCACTAGTACCAGTTTTTAACATCTTTTTTATTTTAGAGTCCTATGGTCACTAATGACAGCCCCTAAAGTTTATTAATGAAGTTGATTTGGGTCAACTGAAAGCTAACTCACATCAATTCTAAAGTTATCTTAATAATTGAAGCTGGATATAACCAAAATGGGCCTGCCTGACATGTGCAATAGCCTAGAGTTCAACCTATAACTGACCTATACCTCATTATAATACTAAAAATAGTGTCCACCATCATATTAAGGGCACTATTTATTGCATACATTCTGTGACTAAGCATGTAATCAATCTACACATGATCAATAACTAAGTCACATCTAATTATAAATATAGAGACTTTGTGCACATTATCCCAAAACCTGCCCATCTTTTGATACTACAAAACTATCATAAAAACTGCAGTTCAGAGGGACATATTTCTAGGCCATTAGGTAGCCATCTGATCTCTTACTTTGTGCCTAGAATTGTTTCTCTCTTTGAAATCCTTGGTGTCTCAGGAATTGGTCATTTGAACACATCAGGCAAATAATTCACCATTTAAAAATCTGTATCATTATCATAAGCTCTTTGTTCCAGATTATTTTTAGAAGGAGTCTGTACGGTGAACTGCCTTGAAAGCTCCATCCAAAGAAAAGGTCAGGCATCCTTACTGCCCATTTCAAGAAAATAATATCTCTTTCCAAAACAAAGACTAGGCATATTCACTGCCTTAAAATATTTGGATTACATAAGTTAAGGGTTCCTCTCTTGTAATGCAACCCATTTTGTGTATAGTTTTCATTTGACCCTCTTACCATCATCCTGTGAGAATTGGGATTCAAGTACCCAGGGCAAAAATGCTGTCTTGTAAGTACTATTTTTGTGAATAATGAACTATACTTCATCTCTGATGCAAAATTCTTGAGTCTTCTGCCAGTAGCCGTGATACTGTGGCAGGCTATATTGCTAGTTGCCAAGAAGAATAAACCTCAGAGTCTTTATGGTTCTTGACAGGAAAGAGCAATCCAGAAAAATAGAAGTGTGAGTTCAGAAGTGCAGAGGTGTGATCATGTCTGGCATGCTTCCAATAACAAGAGGCCAAGGTGGCTGACATGGAATGGGAAAATGGTAGATAGAAGTAGACAAGTATGCTAAGGAAAAGGCTGGTAAACCATGTGAAGGCCTTGTCTTTACTTATGTGCACATTAGTAAGTTATTGGAGAGTTTAAGAAGAGGAGAAAAATGGTGTGAGTGAGATTCTAAAAGGATCTCTTTGGCTGATTTTTTTGCAAATAGTAAAAGGACATGAAAGTAAGCATGGATCATCAGTTAGGCTATTTCAATTACACAAGCAAGATGATAGTGACTTGGATCAAGGTTGTATTAGCGGAGGTGGTGTGTAATAGTTAGATTCTTGATATATTTAGAAGTAAAGCCAAAATAATTTTACAATAGATTGGATGTGTTATGTGGAAGAAAGAAGTTAATAATAATTGCAAGATTTTTTCACCAGAGAAATGGAAGGATAGAATAACCATTAAATGAGAGTACAATTCTCAGTCAAGCAGAATTTGGAGCTCAGTTTTGGACATGTTAAATTTGAGATGTCTATTAGCCATCCAAATGAAGATGTCAAATAGGCAGTTAGATAGATGCTCATAGAGTCATCCTGGATTTTATATAAACTTGCAAGTAAATATCTTATTAAAGTTAAAGCCACAATAATGGCTAAGATCAACAAAGGAATGAGTGCAGATTGAAGGAAGATATGATCTATGGCCTCATGCTTGATGCATTCAGGCAATATGAAAATAAGTAAATACCAATAAAGAAGACTGAAAAGAAGTTGCCACTGGATAGTAAGCAACCATAGAGAGAGTGTAATGTCTCAGAAATTAAGTGAAGGTGTCTCAAAGAGGAAAGAATATTCCACATAATAATATACTTGACAAATGCTGCTGGATAATTCAAGTAAGTTGAGGGTTTAGAACTGACCATTGGACATAAAATATGGAGTTCCCCATTGACAAGGAAAAGAACACAATGGAGTGGTTGACAAAAGATAACATCATGTACAACTCAAGTATAGTAATAAAAATGGAGGCAAAGTATGTGGATACTAATATGTGGATAATGTGGTGGTGGGAACTTGTTGAAATTCTCTTCTGATTGCATCAATTTTTCCAGAGAAAAAAGAAGCAAGGTCAACAGCTGAGAATGAATGTAAGGGAGGAGATATTAGAAGGTTGATGAGTGAAGAGAAGGAGTGAAATATTCACTTAGGAGAATAATAGGTAGGATGATTCAAGAAAGGCATATCAGAGATCCATATTTGAGAATTTAAAGTGAGGCCAGTCCACTTGACTGTATGTCTTTCAGTATCCAAATTTAACTGCAAGGAAGAGGTGTAAATTTGGATTTAACCAGGTTTGATCTTTCACCAATCTGAAAAAGCAAAAGCAAGAGAGGGGAAAGGAAGTTGAGCATGAATGCAAGAGAGTGATGACAATATCTGACCACAGAATTGAAGATCATAAAGGGATCATTTCCTCCTTACACAAAAGGAGGTGAGGGACAGAAATAATGTAGCAGTATCAATGAATTGTAGTTCCTTGTGGAATTAAAGGATTGTTAAAATCAAGCTACTAAACAAAGCATTATGGAAACATATGACAAGGAGGTAAAGAAAAGAGGGAGCTAGAAAATGATACTTGGGGAAGTTTCAGTTATAGGTAATGAAAAAATGTGGCATATAAACAGAGCATGAATGGCTAAGGTAGGGAGAAAAGAATGAGCATTGGAAGCAAAGAGTTAAAATGACTGAGAGGGCAAGGCATAAGAAGAATATATAGAGGTCACCAAGATGGTGGCAGTGAGCTCAAATCTTTGAGAAATGAGAATGAAGGAAGTAAGGAGAGGTCTTGAATATCATAATGCCATAAATGTATCAGTCAGGGTTCTCTAGAAACAAAACTGATAGGATATTTATACATATGCATGTAAATATATAATGTATATATAAAGAGATTAATTTTAAGGAGTGGCTCATGTAATTTTTTTGGACTAACAAGTCCAAATTTTGTAGAGCAGGTTGACAGGCCAGAAATTCAGGTAAGGTCTGATGCTGAAGTCTTGAGGCAGAATATCTTTTTTTCCACGAAACTTCAGTTTTTGCTCATAAGGCCTCCAACTGATTGGATGAAGCCCACTAACAACATAGAGGATAGCCTCCTTCACTTAAATTCTACAAAATACCTTCAAAACAACATTTACATAAGTTACATGGCTGCATGTTCAGTCTTCAGTCCCTACTAACATAGGAATGCTAGCCAAAAGCTGCTTCTAAAAAGGAGCATCATTATTCACAGAGGATGACAGGGCTTTGCTCCAAAATGCCAAGTGTCTGTGCTGTGATTCACCACTGGGGCCTACCAAAGTTTCCAAACATCTTTATTTCTCTCTGATACTGCAAACCCTATTTTATCTGCTGAAACATATGGCCCACGTGGCAGGACAGCTTGTATGGCAGCTTGTACCTGTTTCAGAGCCTTCTCTTCTCCTAGGTCTTATTCTGAACTAGCTGCTTTTATATCATTTTGTAAATGGGCCAGAGAACACACCCAAGTGAGAACTATATTGCCTCTCAAATGCAAAACACCCCTCTAGGCATTGTTTTTTGGTCATAAGAGAGATCAGATGCAAAAAATTTATATTTCACTTTAGAAGGGATATCTTGTCAGGTCCCACACTAATGATCCCCTAGAAACTTCCCTGAAATAGAAGACCAGATTTATTTTTTTGCCATATTTATTTCCCACCCTCTGACAGGCAAATATCTCATCAATAAGTCTAAAGTAGCTGTTATTTCTTGCTAACTAAGTCCAATCAGCATAATGCCATTATGTTAATGGATGAGAATGCTGTCTTGTGGAAGGGAAAGGCAATCAAATTGTCTGCAGACTAAATTATAACATAGGGCTATAGAGTTGATACACCCTTGAGATAGGACAGCAAAAGGGTAATGTTGGCCTTTCCAGCTGAAAGCATATGGCTTCTGTCTTTACTAAAAGGTGTTGTGATAAAAGCATTTACCAGATCAAAAATTGAATACCATGTAGCAGGGCATGTGTTAATTTGCTTAAACAATGAAACATCTGTAACAGCAGCTGCAACTGGAGTCATTACCTGGTTAAATTTATAATAATCAATTGTCACTCTTTGAGTTACATCTATTTTATGTACAGGTCAAATAGGCAAGTTGAATGTGAATAAGGTGATACTCACTGCCCTAAATCATTCAAATCTTTGATGCTGGCAATACACTCTGAAATCCCTCCAGGAATATGGTAGTGCTATTAGTTTACTAATTTTTTAGATAGATACAGTTCTAATAGCTTTCTACTGGATTTTCCTACCAGAATATCATTCACTCCTTGGGTAGGGAGAACCATGTGGGTATTCTGCCAGATTCTGAGCATATTTATTCCAATGCATTCTGGAACTGGGGAAATAACCATGGGACAGTTTCAGATACCCACTTTGAGAGACTAGTCTGAACCATTGCTCACAAGACATCCCTAAGCTGCTACTCTGACTTGTGGTTATTTTGGGTTTCTGGAATTAGTGCTAGTTCAGTAATCCCTGAAAAATATAATTATTTCCTTTTCCCCAATATACAGTGTACTTATGAAAAAGGTCATAGGTCCCTTTGGGGAAGATTGGGAGAAAGATTCACAGGAAAACTTTTTGGCAGTTCTTCCTCAAGGGAACTCAGCTTTCCTTGCATTCAAGGGATTCTGGGTCTACAACTGCTCAATTATTAAGTGTATGACTCTTTGCTTTTGTGACATCTGTGCATTTGACCTAAGCTCTTCCACTTATACAGGTTAAGTATGACTTTAGCAGACTGCCCATTTCTTTCTCTTCAAAGTACACTATGATAATTACTCCACACTACAAGCACCAGATAGACTATTCCAAATACTGTTTTGACTCTACTGTCTATTATGGTAACCATGCCCTCCTTGTCTAGATAATTAAGTGCTATCATCTGGACCCTGACATCCTATGATATGACTGTCCTCATTGTGTTTAAGGATATCAGTTTCATGGCAGCAGTTTCCACTAATTTTTCTGATCTAAACAGCAAAAGCAACTAGAGATATTCAGGGATGCTGGAGCTTCAATAAAAATGTATTTCTTACAGTAATAATGAAAGGTGTGTTCTCTGGACTCTCCTAGGGCAAGTTGAGCAGATCTTACATGACAAAGCCATTCTAACAATTCAATTTTTCTAAGCCTTTGGATACGTTCCTCTATAATATACCAAGGGAGTTCTGGCATTTCAACTTCATTTAGTGTAGGCCACTTTTTGGTCTGTGTTTTAGCCACCTAACCAAAAAACCCTGTTTTAGCCCATTCTAACTCATTGAGCTACAACATTGAATACAGAATCTCTGCTTAGTGAGATCAGACCAACAAATTCAGCCTGTTTCAGTGTTATTTTCCTTTGACAATTATTCCACACCCTTAATATCCATTGACAGTCAAAGTCCCCAGATTTCTGTCTGTAAAAAAATGAAAAGTAATGCAGTTATTTTAGAGTGTAGTATACTTTCTTATGGACTATACTTTGTATCTCACCCTTCAGTCCCTGCTGAAACCTGGGTTTAGTTATATCAAGAGCAAAGAGAGGTGGTAGTGTTAGATTCTCAGGAAGTGTGTGCAAGACAACTACTTCAGGAGACCCCATTACAGGTTGTTCAGGCAAATAAGAGTTAAGCTCCTAAGACGGGATTGTAAGACTGCTTCTACTGACAGAGAAGACTCAGCACAATTTACAGATGCAATGCCCCTCAGTTTTAGCAGAATCTGCACATATGTTACTGTTCCAATTTTCAGGAGCCTATTTCATCCAAAAAGTGCATTCACTTAAACAGAAGATAGCATGTGAGGTTTGGAATCAGTTTTCATCATAATTCATCCAAACAAAGAATGAGACTGGGGTCTGGTTTTCAAATATTTCAACTTTGTGACTACAGTAAATGAGTTTCTTTAACAGAAGATGTAACTTTGAGGTAATTTCTATGACACTTGAGCTGGGAATTTGAAGGTCTGAGTTCAAGCTTTCCTTTTACAACTTTCTCCAGCACAGTTGGAAGCCACTAGACAATCTCATTATATTCATAATTTGGCAAAAATATCTAATCTATCAAATACATGCTCACCAAGAGCAAGCAATTGATTAGAAGCATCCAATTGTGATGTTTTCTGTATACTCCACTGCCATATCATCCCATGCATGACCACTGGAGATAGAGTAATTAGTGCCTTTAAATATGATCAGATTAGAGAACCAATTCCAGAAACCCGAGGAACAATTTTGAAAACTCATTCTTAAGATTCTGTTCCCATAGACAGATGTCTGACTCTTGCTACTTCAATTTAATATGGTCTTATAGGTTATAACAAGTACTATAATTCAAGAAAAGAAATAAATGGTGTGCACATTGGAAATGAAGATGTAAAAATTTCTCCACATGGAGGCAACATTTTTATCTATATAGAAAGTCCTATAGAATCACAAGAAGCTACTGGGACTAGTAAGTGAATTTAGCAAGTTGGCAAGATTCAAAATCAATAAACAAAATTTATTATGCTTTTATATACTAGCAATGATCAATCACATTTCAAAATTTTTAATTATCATTTAAAATGGCATAAAATATGAAACACTTATGGATAATTCTGACAATTAATATGAAAGACCTATACAAAGAAGTTTGAAAATATTGTTGAGAAAAGTTGAGTAAGACCTAAATAGATGGAGGGACATACTGTGTTCATGAATATGAAGAATTGATGTGGTTAAAATGTCAATTCTCCATAAATTGATGTACAGAGTCAATACAATCCTAATTTAAACATCCAGAAGATTTTGTGCATGTATATTAAAAGGCTGAATATAAAATTTATATGGAAATACAAAAGATGTAGAAAATAAAAAAATATATGAATGAGAACAAAGGTGAAAAAGCTATATTACTTTATTTCAAGCCCTACTAAAACCATGGCATAGAGTATGGCAAAAATATAAACAAGAAGATCAGTGGAACAGACTGGAGTCCAAAAATCACCCCTCACCTACATATTCAGTTAATTTTAAACAAAAGTATAAAGACAATCCCATGGAGAAAAGCTAGCCTCTTCACTAGATGATGCTAGAACAATTAGATACCCATATGTACAGAATGTAATTTTACCTAAATGTAGCACAACATAAAGGAAAAAAATTCAAAATGGTTCATAACCTAAATATAAAACCTACAGCTATAGAACCTTATACAAGAATACATAGAAGAAAATCTTTTTGACCTTGAATAAGTAAAAAATTTCCTACATTCAATATTATAAGCATGGTTATTTACAAAGAATTGATAAACTTCATCAAAATTAAAAGTGTTTGCTAATTGAAAGACATTGTAAAGAAATGGAAGTAAACAAACCACAGAGTGGTAGAAAAATCTTTATAGGTTTCATATCCTATACAATAATTGTATTCAGAACATATAAAGGACCATTAAAAAGCAATTAAAAGAAGTAAAACATTTTAAAAAGGAAAAAGATTTGTTAAGACTTTAAATAAAACAGTTTTATTCACAAACCATATAATCCATCCAAAGTGTATAATCAATAGAACTTGGTGTAATCGCTGGGTTGTGCATTTAGCACAACAATCAATTCAAGGACATTTTCATTGCTTCATAAAGAAATATGCCATACCACTCATATACCCCTATTATTGATACTTAACATTGGTATGGTCCCTTAGTCACAACTGATGAAAAAATATTACATACTGTTAATTATAATCCACAGTTTGCATTAGTTGTATTTTTCCCATATATCATATAATACTTTGTAATAGTAACACATATTTATTATAGGTCATGGAAGAACATTATTATATTTGTACTATTAATCACAGTCATCATCCACAACAGGGTTCATTGTGTTAAACAGTCCCATGTTATATCCTCTAGCTTTCTTTCTAGTGAAAAGCACAAACTGAATGTTCCCTTTTCAACCACAATCATAACCATAACTCAGCATTGTTAAAAACACTCATAATAATGTGTCCCTATATCACCTCTATCCATTTCTAAACATTTTAAATAACCTAAATAGAAAATCAGTTCTACTTTCTCAACTTCTACTTATCCCCTGGTAGCCTATATTGTAGATTCTGACTATATGAGCTTGCTTATTATAATTAGTTCACATCAGTGAGCTCATACTATATTTGTCATTCTGGGCTTGGCTTATTTCACTCAACATAATGTCCTCAAGTTTCACCCATGTTATTGCATGCATCAAGATTTCATTACTTCTTACAGCTGTATAATAGTCCATTGTATGTATATACCATATTTTGTTTATCCATTCACCACCTGATGGACATTTGGGTTGTTTCCATCATTTGGAAATTGTCAATAATGTTGTTGTGAAAATAAATGTGCAAATGTCTATTTGCATCCCTACTTTCATCTCCTCTGAGTATAAATCTAGTACTGGGATTGCCAGATCATATGGTAATTCTGTACTTGGCTTCCTGAAGAGCCACCACACTATTTTCCACAGTGGCTGCATTCTTCTACATTTCCATCAGAAATGATTGTGTTCCTATTTCTCCACATCCTCTCCAACACTTGTAGTTTTCTGTGTTTCTAATAATAGCTGGTCTAGTAGATGTGAAATGTCTTATCAAGGTTTTGATTTGCAAATAAGCTAATGATCTTGAGCTTTTTACATGCTTTTTAGCCATTTGTGTTTCTTCTTTGGAAAAGTGTCTATTCATGCCCATTTTTAAATTGGTTTCTTTGTCTTTTTATTGTTGAGTGGTAGGACTTCTTAATACATCCTGGCTACCAAACCATTATCAGATTTGTGGTGTGGCAGCCCAGGACCTGGGCCCCTCATAAATGGGGATGATACCTTGAGCACATACAAAGGCTGCTTTGAACAAAAGTCAAGAAAGTAAACAATTTCCCCAGAGAGAGAAGAATGTAATCATGGGTGTAAAGTGTCAATGATGGTATTTCAGTCTTAAACATTAATCTTAGTAAAACATAGGTGTTAAGCCCCCTTTCATGATCATACTGGAGGTCCAATGTCCTCATACTATATACAATGTCTTTGTTCTAAAATCCTATACATATTGCCCCCCTGAACGCCTGCCTCTCATAGAGCACTATCCCTCTGGACCAGCCACCACCAGAGAATATCTCCTATTTGTAAGTCCCAATAAATCTATGTCTACTTCTGTGCCTGGTGTGTTTTTCATTCTCACAGCAGTACCAGCCCATATTTTGCAAACTCAGTCTGGGCCCAAGCATGTGGTTTTCAAATACTTTCTCCCACTGAGTAGGCTGACTTTTTCACTTTCTTGACGAGGTTCTTTGAAGCACAAAAGTATTTAAGTGTGAGGAGGTCTCATTTATCTGTTTTTTCTTTCATTGCTTGTGCTTTGGGTAGAAAGTCTAAGAAACAACTGTCACAAAGTTTAAGGATGCTGCCTTAAATTTTTTTCTAGGAATTTTATGGTCCAGGCTCTTATTTATGTCTTTGATCCATTTTGATTTAATTTTTGTATTAGTTGTGTGTTTTGGTTTGCTAATACTGCTGGAATATAATATACCAGAAATTGAATGTCTTTTAAAAAGAGAATTTATGAAGTTGAAAGTTTACAGTTCTAAGGCTATAAAAATGTGCAAATTAAGGCATCTGGGGAAAGATACCTTGACTCAAGCAGGGCTGATGTCTGTTACATGGGAACACATATTGTTTTCAGCTTCTGTTGCCAGTGGTTTCCTCTCTAAGTATCAGTGGGCCTTCACTTAGCTCCTCTGGGACACAACTCTGAGTTCTGGCTTGCTTAGAATCTCATGGGAAGGTACATTGCGATGTCTGCTGGGTTCCAAACATCCCTGTCTAGGCATCTTATCTCTCTATCAGCATTCCAAGCATCTCCATCAGCACTGAAGCCTTTTCCAATGTTTCCCACTTAAAGGACTCCAGAAAACAACCTTACCTTGAATGGGTGGAGATGCATTTTCATGGAAACCACCTAATCAAAAACCCCCACCCACAATTGGGTGGGTCACATCTCCATGGAAACAGCTTAATTAAAAAGATCCCACCCAACAATATTGAATCAGAATTTTAAAATATGGCTTTTCTGGTGTACACAAAGGTTTCAAACCAGCACACAGTGAGATAAGGGTCCTCTTTCATTTGGGGGAGCACAATAACTAGTTAGCTCAGCATCAGTTTTTCAAGAGATTCTTCTGTCCCAGTTGAGTTGATTTGGCAGCTTTGCCACAAATCAATTGACAATAGATGTGGGCGTCTTCCTCTGAACTCTCAACTTGATTCCGTTGGTCCACATATCTATCTATGGGCCAGTAACACACTGTTTTGTAATATGCTTTAAAATAAGGAAGTGAGAGTCCTCTAACTTCTTTCTTCTTTCTCAAGATGTTTGGCTATTTGTGGCCCCTTATCCTTCCGAATAAATTTGTTAATTGGCTTTTTGATCTCTGCAAATTTGGCTATTAGAATTTTTATTAGGATTGTATTGAATCTGTAAATCAAGGTAAAATTGACATCCTAATGATATTTAGTCTTCCAATCCATGACCATAGAACGTCCTTCAATTTATTTAGATCTTTTAAATTCTTTTAGCAGTATTTTGGAATTTTATTTGTACAGGTCCTTCACATATTTGGTTAAATTTATTCATAGATATTTGATTCTTTTTTTGAAAGTAGAATGTTATTGTTTTCATTTCTGAATGTAAGTGGAATTTTGGTTTTCATGTCCTCTTCAAACTGATCATTGCTAGCATATGGAAACACTACCTATTTTTGCATGTTGAGCAGGTATCCCACAACTTTACAGAATTCATTTATCAGCTCTAGTAGCTTTATTGTAGAGTTTTCTTTGGGACTTTCTAAATATATGACCATGCAAATAATGAAAGCTTTACCTCTTCTTTTTCTATTTGGTGCCTCTATTTCTTTTTCATTCCTAATTGCTCTAGCTAGAATTTGTAGCACAATGCTGAATAACAGCGGTGACAGTGAGCATACATGTCTTGTTCTATATCTTAGAGGGAAAGATTTCAGCCTTTCTCCACTTAGTATGATGTTAGCTGTGGGTTTTTCATATATGCTTTTTATTATGTTGAGGAAGTTTCCTTCTAATCTTATCTTTAAAAGTAGTTTTCTTAGGAAACCACGCTGGAGCAAGCCAAACGATTTTTCTGCACCAATTGAGATGATCATGTGGTTTTCCCCTTAGATGTTTTAATCTGGTGCATTATATTAATTAATTTTCATGTGTAGAGCTATCCTTGCATCCCAGAGATAAAACCCACTTGATCATGTTGCATAATTCTTTTAATGTGCTGTTGGATTAGATTTCCTAGTACTTTGTTGAGGATTGTTTCTTTTATTTTTGTAGTATCTTTATCTGGCATTGGTATTAGGGTGATGTTGGCATCATAGGATAAATTATGTAGTGTTCACTCCTATATTTAGGAAGTGTTTGAATAGGATTGGTATCAATTCTTCATGGAATGATTGGTAGAATTCACCTATGAAGCCACTTGGTCCTGTGGCTTTGTTTTGTTGTGAAGGTTTTGATTATGGATTCAACCTCTTCTGATTGGTTTGTTGAGAAATACTATTTCTTCTACATCCAGTGTGCATTGTTCATTTCTTTCTAGGAATTTCTTCATTTCATGTAACATGTCTAACTCGTGTTGGCATTTGGAAGTTGAGAGTATCCTCTCATGACCTTTTATATTCTGTGTTGTTAGTATTAATGCCGCTACTTTCATTTTTGCTTCTACTCATTTGCATTTTCTGTCTTTTTGTCTTTATCATTCTAGCTAACAGTTTGTCAATTTTATTGATGTTCTCAAAGAAAGAAATTTTGGTTTTGTTGTTTATTGTTTTTTAATTCTCAATTTCATTCATTTTTTCTCTAGTCTTTGTAATTTATTTTCTTCTGCTTTCTTTGGGATTATTTTGCTGTTTGTTTCTAGTTCCTCCAGGTGTGTAGCTACATGGTTTTATTTTAGTAGGCAGGCAGAAAATTTATTAAGACCCATGCAAGAGGACATGTGGGCACTCTCACAAAGTCAAAAACAGTAAGGCAAGAGTCAATAGGAAATGTAGGGCCATTTGCTTTTATAGTTTAGCTTTACTTATTCCCCCTTCCCCTTCCTTGTTTGGGCTTTCTGTTCCCTTCCTTTCTCTCCAGAGGGTGTCTGGTGGAAGATAGTGCATTTGGGTTGGCCAGTTGGCTTCAGCATTCTCTATAGATGACTCACTCAGATGGGGGTCATTTGGCTCCAGATTGGTGGGCTGCTACCAGGTGTTTCCAGGCAGAGTGTCTGTGGGGACAGCGGCCTTCTTGACCTTGATCAACTGTCCTTGCTCAAGGGCTTCTCTCTCCTCTCAGGTCCCTGTACTAACCTGCCTCAACTTCCCCCTCAGAGAGTTCTTGTCCCTTAATCTTAAAGGGTGCTGATGGATAAGGGTCTGTCTTATGTAGCTCTTTCTGACTTGTCAGGGGATATTGGCCCTGCTTGATGGGGCATGAGACTTTCTGGCTATCTCATTTAAGTTGAGAGGGGAGAAATCTGGAGGAGTGGTTGGAATGGCTGAAAGAAACTTGGTGAGAAGAACAAAGATGTAAGGGCCAAATGATAGGAGAAGAATAGAAGTGGGCAGACCTAGGAGGAGCATTAGCCAAGTGAAACTGGAGAAGGAGGAAGGAAATGACAATCTTCCTGGTCCACCATCTTTCTGGATGGTTTGTTTCCTGCTTAAGTTGGGAATAAGCAGGTGACTGTGGAAAGTGAAGGAATGCATGAATGAGGTTTAGAAGGGGCATGATTGATGAGGCTTCAGCTTTGGCATCACAAAGAGTGATGCATTTCAAAATTTAGAAATAACAATCAAGGTGCAAGAGTAAATGTGACTGCTCTAAGAGCTCATAATTTTTGCCTTAATTATTTAAAAGCATTTTAAATAAAGCTATTTTTAAAAATAAAAACATTTGACAGTTGTTTTATATTGGGGTTATTAACAACAAACTATAGCAGAGGTTTTGTCCTGTTTTACCTTCACACGTTAACTAGGGTTGTTAATTAGCAGATAGAATATAATTTATATACTTGCCTGGTTGCTTTTTAAAAGTCTTTTACATTGAATTTGAAGTTTTGACTTATAGCTGACCACATGAGTTTTTAGGGAAGATTTAGAGTCACAGACAAGTAAGTATGGTTGCATCTATGATTTGTAATTAAAACATTACACAGATTAGTAATAGGATAGAGCATTGTTAAGTTTTTAGGAATTTTAAACAATTTCTAAATGTATGAATAACATTACTTATGCAAATTGTGCTAATAGAAGGATAGAAAATTTAATTTAATTATTGTGGTACTTTTAAACATTTTTATGTAATAAGTTGAACTATTTTTGCTCCTTACTTTTACAAGTGAAAGAAGAAACCCTTTATAGCAGTTTTCCTTTAAGATTGAGAAGACTTTTCTTCTGAAATAAAGAATGATGAAGTTAACATAAACATTAAAAGGATATTATTTTGATATGATATAAAATTTTATCCTTTAGGTAGAGTTCTCAGATGGTTAAGAAAAACTTTTTTATAACCTTTCATTAAGAGGAGATTAACGTTTTACAGAGAAAATTAAATTCCAGTTTTGTATGAATACATGGTTTTACACAAAAGTTTTAAAAAATATTATTAACAGAATTATTAAATCTGGTTAGTATTGAATATGACAAAATTTACTTTCATAATTTTTTTGCATCTTCTTGTAGTTAGCAGTGGGTAAAAATGTACTTTTTAAAACTTTCCACAACTTTTCATGTTCATTCCAGACTGGTAGTTATCAATTGACCACCAAGTTTACTTTCTTGAACCTTTTGCAACTTTCTATATCCACTTAGGGTTTGTCATGAGTAATGACCATAAAATTTACTTAGGGGATGCAAGGTTAGTTCAGTGGTAGAATTCTTACCTGCCCTGCAGGAGTCCCAGGCTCAATTCCTAGCCCACACACTTCACAAAAACAAACAAACAAGCAAAACAAGCAAAGGAAAAAATGAACAAACAACAAAAATTCAACAAATGGTGCTGCAATAGTGGAATACTCACATGGAAAAAGAATGAAATGTGACCCCTGCCATACAGCATACAAAAAATTTTATTTTGTTAGTTTCAGTGACTTCCCATATTGATTTTCCATGACTAGGGAAAAAATCACTTTTATATTAGGTATATGTTAGTTTAAAAAGTTAACACCTTGCAAGACTTAGTTTTGAGAATGTTAGAGGCTAGTAAGGTTTGCCACTAAGGTGTTTTTAAAGGTATGGGGTTTATTTCAAAAACCCTTGGGGCAGCACTGTTTAAACCTGTATGGGAATGTTGTCTTTAAGTTTTTGCCATTTAAAAGTAAATAGGTATTGGGTGGGCCATGGTGGCTCAGTGGCAGAGTTCTCTCCTGCCATGCCAGACCGGGGTTCGATTCCCAGTGCCTGCCCATGCAAACAAAAAAAGCGAATAGGTATTAAGTGTCAAGGTGAAGAGGGATACAAAAATGTGTCTTCAAAATCTAGTACTGAGAACCAGAGTATGGGAGAAATTGATTTTCAAGGAATTTTTGTAATTAGCTGGAGGCTTTTACTTTCCAGTTTAAAGGGATGTTGCTTTAAATGGGGAAAGGTTACTCCAGACTTTACCTGAATGTGGACCGGGGCTATTTAGCTGGCTCCTGCTATTAATTGGCTCTTGCATTTTTAAACTTCCCATCAAATTTATTTCTTTCTGACTAGAAGTCTTTCACACAAAACTAGTACTGATGTGAGGATTTTCAACTGTTCCAACTGACCTTCTGGACTCCTCTTTCAACTTAAATGAAATAGCCAGAAAGTACTATGCTTCATCAGGAAGGGCCTATGCCTCCTGACAAGCAGGAAGGAGCTACAGAAAACAGACCCTCATCTTTCACCAACCCTTAAGACGAAAGGGCAATAACTCTCTGAGGGGGAATTTGAGGTAGACTAGGGCAGGGAGAGAGGGGAGAGAAAGAAATCTGTGAAAGAGCTGTTAAGCAAGGAGAGTTAATTAAGGGCAGGAGGGCTTGTGTACTAGACAGACAACCTGCCTGTTGCTACCCAATTATGGGAAACACCTAGTGGCAGGTGACTCACCTTTCCAGGGAGGCACCTGGTGGTAGATATTGAATGAGTGGGTCTCTCTCCCTGGAGAGAAAGGACAGTGAGAGAAAAAGCTCGAGACATGGAAGGGGGACATGGAGTAAGTAAAGCTAATCCTTACAATGAATTGCCTGTGCCTCTTGCCATTCATCTTTCTTTTCTTTTGAGACTGCCTGCATGAGTTCTCACATATGTATTCAATAAATTTTCTGCGTGCTTAAAAAAACTGGATAGATCATCTATACAGAAGATAAAAAAGGAAATAGAGGACTTGAGTGATGCCCTAAATAGCTAGACATAACAGACATATACAGAAAGTATTACCCAACAGTAGCAGAATGCACATTCTTCTGTAGCCCACATGGATCATTTTTCAGGATAGACCATATTTTAGGTAACAAAAAGAAATCTCACTAAATTAAGAAGCATTGACATCATACAATATATCTTTTCTGGTCACAAAGGAATGAAGCTATAAATCAATATCAGAGGGACAAATGAAAAATTCATGTATTTGGAAATTAAACAGCATACTTCTAAACCACCTTAGGTAAAAGAGGAAATCACAGGGTAGATTAGGAAACATCTTGAGGTGAATGAAGATAAAAACATTAAATACCCAACCTATGGGATTCAGCAATGGCAGTGCTGAGAGGGAAATTTATCACTCCAAATACTTAGATTAAAAAGTAGAAAAATGTCAAATCAGAGACTGTATCTCAAAACTAGATGATCTAGAAAAAAACTTAACAAGCTAAATAAAAAAAGCAAGCAGAAGAAAGGAAATAAGAAAGGTTCAAGCACAGATATATGAGAATAAGGACAAAAAACAAAAAGAAAATCAGCAAGACCAAAGTTGGTTCCTTGAAAGAACAATAAATATAAATCAACAAGACTTTATGTACCCTGACAGTGAAAAAGAGAAAGGAGACAAGTAAATAAAATCAGAAATTAAAAGGTGGATGTTCCTACTGGCACTACCAAAATGAAAAGAACCATTAAAAGGATACTATGAACAACAAATTGGAAAATTGAGATGAAACAGACAAATTCCTAGAAACACACAAACTACCCACATAGACTCAAGGAGAAATACAAGAGCTCAACAAACAAATCATTAATAAAGGGATTGAATCAGTAATCAAATGCATCCCACTAAAGAAAGCCCAGGGCCAGATGGCTTCACAGGGGAATTGTATGAAACATTCCAAGAAATAACAACTATCTTACACAATGTCTTCCAAAAATTTGAAGAGGCAAGAATACACTATAAATCATTCTAGGAGGTCAACTTCATCCTCAAACCAAAGCCAGATAAAGATACCACAAGAAAAGAAACCTTCAAACCAATACCTTACATGTATAGATGCAAAAATCCTGAACAAAATACTAGCAAACCAAAGCAAAAGAACTATGGATCATGATCAAGTGGGATGGATCCCAGGTATACAGTGTTGTTTGACATTAAAAAAATCAATAAATATAATACAGGAGTTATGTCATCAACATGGTGACATAAACAGCTATTGAAAATCTCTCCTTGGAGATTCAGCCTTAAAAAAGAACAATTCTGAATTATTCAGAAATCAGGAGGAGGATATCAATTGGAGAGGAACCTTATAAATCCTGAACTGAAGAAGTAGAAGGATATTAGGTAGGAAATTTCCATTCTGAACATGCTACCATCTCCCCTTTCTCTCACCCAGTGCAAGATGGGTAGAGAAACAGCAGCAGGGTCCCCTCCCAATGGGGACACAGAATATGTATTCTCACACAGAAGTGAGACAGAACCTCACCTTTTGGAGACCTGTTGGACATGGGAGAGCATTTCAAGGCCTAGGTCAGTGAGAAACAGGGTCTGAGAAAACATGGAAAGCCCTGGGTCTGAAAATTCTACTCCTACCCCTGTGAGAAGCAGCAGTAAGAGATTTGATCCCTGCCTGAAGGAAGCTTAAAGAATGGGACAGCTGGGGCTGTACTCCACCACAAATAAAATGGGAGACACAGACCCATATTGAGTTTGATTTTGGTCAGCAGGCAAAGAAAGTGAACAGGAGACATGCAGTTTCAGCCAGACTCAGAAAGACGCAACCAGGGCTGTGAGGATGAAAAATTATCTGCTGGGTAAAAAAGAATGTTCAAGAGAATTGAAGAACTTTTTCAGACTAACCAGAAAATTATTTCAGGCAGACTAGATCAGGTCTATACCCCTTGCAGGCTGATAAACATGAACAACCCAACTGTTAAAGTAGTTCCTTAAAAAAAGAAACCCAGGTCTTTCAGGATGGGGGAAAAAAGCACCACTGAGAGACAGCAGACTTGATTTACCAACAAACAGAAACATTGTGTGGTGCTCAGTGTCTACTCCTATCCCTAAGGAAGAATGTAGGTGCCTGATTTTTTAGGGAGATGGGGGAACAGAGAAAATCTAACAACTGGCAGGTGAGAGATATGAACAGATAGAGAACAAATCCAAACAGCAGGAAAACCCTAGGCAAAGGTATGAAAACCTCCTCTAGAATAAAGTAAGCAAGAAAATCAGATGCCTTGACACAAGCAGAAAATTATGACTTATACTGGGAAGAACACAGATATGGTCCAACCAAAGGAACAAACTAACACTTCATACAAGAATTGAAACAATGGATTAATGATGTTAAAACAGCTCTTTTAGATCAATTCAGTGAATTGAAGGAAAATATGATGGGTATTTTGCTACTCTTACTGATAATATTCTTGTATACAGTATTCCAAGACTTTCTCTCCTGTCTCTTCTGATTAGCCTGCAGAACTCCTTTTAGTATTGTTTGGCAGGTCCTTTGATGAGAAAGATGTTTATTTTCTGTTTATATATATTTTTATTTTTCTGTTTTGCAGTTTTATTGAGATATAGCCACACACCATACAAACCATTCCAAGTATACAATCAATAGCACACAGTATCATCACATAGTTGTGCATACATTCCCACTGTCAAGTTTAGAATATTTTCATTACTCCAGAAAAGAAACAAGACTAAAAAATAAATCCCCAGTTCTCCTATACCCCTCACCCCCTTATTGTTGACCCATAATGTTGCTGTTGCTGTTGATGAAAGAATATTAGACTATAACTTTCAATCATAGTCCAAAATTTGCAATAGATAATATTTTCCCAAATGCCTCTCTACTATTTCCCTGTAACAGTGTCATACATTTGTCCTAGTTCATGAAAGAACTTTCCATATTTTTTAATATTTCTACATTTAATCACAATCATAGTGCACCACAAGATTCACTGTGTTACGTATTCCCATGTATCAATCTCCACCTTTCCATCCAATTCCAAACAATGTAGTTCAACCTAATTAAACATTCTGCACATATGAAGCACCTGCTTCTCATTCTCTAACCTCATTCTATATCCTGGTAAACTCTGTTCTATATTTTATATCCATGAGTTTACATATTATAGTTAGTTTATATTGGTGAGATCATACAATATTTTTCCTTGTCTCTGAAATTTCATGCAACATAATGTTCTCAAGTTTCATCCATGTTGTTGCATGTTTCACAACTTCATTGCTATTTACTGCTGAATGATATTCCATCATATGTACATACCATATTTTATTTATCCATTCATCTGTTGATGAGCACTTGGTTTGTTTCCATCTTTTGACAATTGTGAATAATGCTGTTATGAACATCAGTGTGCAAATATTTGTTCTCATCACAGCTTTCAAATCTTCTGGGTGTATCCCAAGGAGTGGGATTGCTGGGTCATAAGTCAACTCTATACTTACCTTTCTCAGAAACCACCAGATTGTCTTGCACAGTAGCTTTAGCATTTTGCATTCCTACCAGCAGTGAATAAGAGTTCCTACTTCACTACATCCTCTCCAACATTTCTAGTTCCTTGTTTGTTTAATAATGGCCATTTTAGTAGGTGTGAGATGATATTGTGATATTATGGTTTTGATCTTCATTTCCCCAGTAGCTTGTGAGGTTGAGCATAGTAATTTTTTGCCATCTTATTTTCTCTTTGGAAAAATGTCTATTAATGTCTTTTGACCATTTTCTATTGGGATTTTTGTCTTTTTATTCTTGAGTTAAAGGGTTTATCTATATATGCTGGATATCTGACAAGGACCATATAAGTAGAACCAAATATTTTCTCTAATTGAGTCAGCTGCCTTTTCACCCTTTTGGCAATGTCTGTTGAAGCACAGAAATATTCAATTTTGAGTAGGTCCCATTTATCTATTTTTTGTTTTGTTGCCAATGCTTTGGGTGTAAGGTCTAGAGATCTAACTCCTCTATCTAGAAATTGAAGCTGTTTCCCTATACTTTCTTCTAGAAGTTTTATGGCACTGACTCTTATATTCAGGTTTTTAAAATCCATTTTGAATTAATTTTTGTATAGGGTGTGATATACAGGTCCTCTTTCATTCTCTTGAATATGGATGTTCAACTCTCTGAGCACCATTAATAGGAGAGATGTTCTGACCCAGTGGATTGGATTCAGGATCCTTGTTAAAAATAACTGACCATGAACCTGAGGGTCTATTTTTGAACTCAAAATATTATTCCATTGGTTGGCATATCTGTCTTTATGCCATACCATGCCATTTTAACCACTGTGGCTTTAGAATATGCTTTAAAGTCAGAAAGTGTGAGTCCTCCCACTTCATTCTTCTTTTTAAAGATGTGTCTGGCAATTCTGGGCCACTTATCCTTCCACATAAATTTGATAATTGGCTTTTTCATTTCTGCAAAGTAGTTTGTTGTAATCCTGATTGGCATTGCATAGAATCTGTAAGTCAATTTGGATAGAATTAATGTCTTAACAACATTTCATCTTCCAATTCATGAACCTCAGATGTCTTTACTCCTTTCAGTTTTTCCAGTGTTTGCCTATTGTACTTTGGGGGCACCTTAATTGGGTGAACAAATATTTATGATTGCTATTTCTTCTTAGTGAATTTACCCTCTTATTACTATATAGTGTCTTTCTTTGTGTCTTATAATACTTTTGCATTTAAAGTCTATTTTGTCTGACATTATAGACACAGCTGTTTTTGGTTCCTGTTTGTGTGGAATATCTTTTCCCATCCTTTGACTTTCAACTTATTTGTATCTTTAGATCTAAAATGAGACTCTTATCAACAGTATATCTTGAATCATATATATTTTAGCTGTTCTTCCATTCTATGTCTTTTGATTGGAGCATTTATTCCATTAACATTCAATTTTATTACTTTAAAAGCCATCCTTACTTTGACCATTTTATCCTTTGGCTTTTATTTGTCAGATATATAATTTTTCTCTCTTTTTATCCTTTCAGTTACACTTATGACAGTTATCACTTCTATATTCTTCCATGCCTCTCTTGTCTTTTCTCACCAGCAGAACTCTTTTTATTATTTCTTGGTGGACAGGCCTCTTATAAACAAACTATCTCAGCTTTTCTTTATATGTGAATATTTTAAAATCTCCATCAATTTTTTTCAGCCTCAAACAGCCAATTTATTGTGAGACGTCACCACCTACATGTTTTACATGTAATTTCTTTTTTCCATTTTTTATTAATTTTAAAATTTAAAAAAATATATTACAAGACAGAAACACAAACATTCTTAACATATGCTCATTCCATTCTACATATATATTCAGTAATTCACAATATCATCACATAGTTGCATATTCATCATCATGATCATTTCTTAGAACATTCATGTCAATTCAGAAAAAGAAATAAAGAGACAACAGAAAAACAAAAGGAAAACAGAAAAAAATTATATATTACATACCTCTTACCTCTCGCTTTCATTGATCACTAGCATTTCAAACATAATTTATTTTAACATTTGTTCCCCCTATTATTTATTTTTATTCCATATGTTCTACTTGTCTGTTGAGAAGGTAGATAAAAGGAGCATCAGACACAAGGTTTTCACAATCACACAGTCACACTGTGAAAGCTATATCATTATACAATCATCATCAAGAAACATGGCTACTGGAACACAGCTCCACATTTTCAGGCAATTCCCTCCAGCCTCTACGTTACATCTTGGATAACAAGGTGATATCTACTTAATACGTAAGAATAACCTCCAGGATAACCTCTCGACTCTCTTTGGAATCTCTCAGCCATTGACACGTCTCATTTCACTCTTCCCCCTTTTGGTCGAGAAGGTTTTCTCAATCCTTTGATTCTGAGTCTCAGTTCATTCTAAAGTTTTTCTCAATCCCTTGATGCTGAGTCTCAGCTCATTCTAGGATTTATGTCCCACATTGCCAGGAAGGTCCACACCTCTTGGAGTCATGTCCCACATAGACAGGGGGAGGGTGTTGAGTTTGCTTGTTGTGTTGGCTGGAGAGAGAGGCCACATCTGAGCAACAAATGAGGCTCTCTTGGGGAGTGACTCTCAGGCCTAATTTTAAGTAGGCTTGAGCTATGCTTTGTGGGGTTAAGTTTCAAGTGAACAAACTCTAAGACTGGGGGCTCAGCCTATAGCTTTGGTTGACTGCACTGCTTGTGAGAATATCAAGAATACGACTTGGGGAGGTTGAATTATCCCCTGTTCTCACCATTTCCCAAAGGGGACTTTGCAAATAGTTTTCCACTCAGTGATTGAATCACTCTGGGATTCATTGGGGCATCACTCTGGACAAACCAACAAAACCTCATGTCCTACCCAAGGTTCCATGTATTTATGTTGTTCAACCAACTATCTACATAAGTTATATTAGGAGATGCACTAGTCAAAATATAAATTTTGTACCAAATAAACATTTTTTGCTTTAGTCTCACACATAAGTTGAAATTTTAAAATATTAATTACCATCCATTTTCAGCACCCTGCAGTAATGACATTCCTTTCTTCTTCCTCATGCAAAAACATATTTTAAATTTGTACATTTAGTCATTGTCATTATACACTCTAGGCATTCCTAGATTATACCATCTCAATCTTTATCATCAATCTTTCTTTGTGATTTCATTTATGCCACCAGCCCTCCTCCCTCTATCATTGTCATATTCAGCTTCATTCAGTGTTTTAACATAATTTTATTACAGTTAGGTAGTATTATGCTGTGCATTTCTGAGTTTTTATATTCAGTCCTGTTGCACAATCTGTATTCCTTCAGCTCCAATTACCCAATATCTTACCCTATTTCTATCTCCTTGTGGTCTCTGTTACCAACGAATTATTCCAAGTTTATTCACGAATGCCAGTTCATATCAGTGAGACCATACAGTATTTGTCCTTTGTTTTTGGCTAATCTCATTCAGCATAATGTCCTTAAGGTCCATCCATGTTGTTATGTACTTCATAACTTTATTCTGTCTTACAACTGCATAATAGTCCATCAGATATATATGCCACAGTTTGTTTAGCCACCCGTCTTTTGATGGACATTTTGGCTGTTTCCATCTCTTGGTAATTGTAAATAATGCTGCTATAAACATTGGTGTGCAAATGTCCATTTGTGTCCTTGCCCTCATGTCCTTTGAGAAGAGACAGCATATAGATGGGTCCTGTTTTTTAATCCATTCTGCCAGTCTATGTCTTTTGATTGGGGGTTTACTCCATTAACATTTAGTGTTATTACTGAAAGGGTAGTACTTTCTTCTACCATTTTGCCTTTTGGATTTTATATGTCATATCTTATTTTCCTTCTTTTTACCTTTACTCATAGTCTTCCTTTCTACACTCTTCTCCACACCTCTCTCTTCTGTCTTTTCGTATCTGTCTCTAGTGCTCCCTTTAGTATTTCTTGCAGAACTGGTTTCTTGGTCACAAATTCTCTCAGTGATTTTTTGTCTGAAAATGTTTTAATTTCTCCCTCATTTTTGAAGGACAGTTTTGCTGGATATAGAATTCTTGGTTGGCCAATAGTTTCATTGGGCTTCCTTTGTATGTGATGGTTTGCTTTTGCCTTGCTGCATCAAGATTCTCTTTGGCCTCTGACATTCTGATTAGTAAATGTCTTGGAGTATGTCTATTTGGATCTATTCTCTTTGGGGTACACTGCACTTCTTGGGTCTGTAATTTTAAGTCTTTCATGAGAGTTGGGAAATTTTCAGTGATCATTTCCTCCATTAGTTTTTCTCCTTTTCCCATCTCTTCTCCTTCTGGGACACCCACAACACGTATATTCGTGCACTTCATATTGTCTTTCAGTTCCCTGAGTCCCTGCTCATATTTTTCCATTTTTCCCTATATTTTCTTTTTCTTGCCCGATTTCAGATGTTCCATCCTCCAGTTCAGAAATCCTATGTTCTGTGTCTCGAAATCTACCATTGTAGGTTTCCATTGTTTTTTCATCTCTTCTACCGTGCCTTTCATTCCCATAAGTTCTGTGATTTGTTTTTTCAGGCTTTCAATTTCTTCTTTTTGTTTATTCCTTGCCTTCTTTATATCGTCCCTCAATTCATTGATTTGGTTTTTGATGAGGTTTTCCATGTCTGTTCGTATGTTCTGAATTAAATGTTTCAGCTCCTGTATCTCATTTGAATTGTTGGTATGTTCCTTTAACTGGGCCATATCTTCAATTTTCCTAGTGTGATTTGTTATTTTTGCTGGTGTCTAGGCATTTAATTACCTTAATTAGTTTATTCTGAAGATTGCTTGCACTTCTTTTACCTAGGGGTTTTTTGCAAGATGAATTTGTTGTCTATCTATTCTTTGACATTCAATTCAGCTTTATCTGGACCTCTAGCTTTAGTTTTGTTTAACAGAGCAGAATTTTTCAGTTCTTGTTTTCTTGTTTCTTGCCCTGCTTGTATCGTGCCTTTCCCCTCCCACCCTTAGGAGGGTCTACTTAGGTATTATAGACTGCAGCCGGATTTTCCCAGACCAAATTGGCCTCCTATCAGGAGGTAAGAGTTACCTGCATTGCTTTTCCCCAAGGGTGAGACCAAGCAAGTTGAAAGACTTTCCTGTGAAGTCTCTGGACTCTGTTTTTCTTATCCTGCCCAGTATGTGGTGCTTGTCTGTCTGCAGGTCCCTCCATCATAAGCTGATGTGGTACCTTTAACTTTAGCTGGGGGCGTGGTGGAGACAGAGGGGAGGTTGTAGGCTGGTTTTAATGGCTTCAAATGACCAAGCCCTGGTGTCTGAATTCCTTGAGAGAGGGATTCCACCTGAGTTGGGCTTCAACCCTCCCCTGGGGAAGGCACAGGCTCCAGACAAGCCCTCAAATGAGTTTTTTTTCTGCCTATGCCTGGGGCAGTTGCAGCCTGAGGAGCCCTGCCACTGTATTCAAAGGCAGTCAAGCCTTTGTAGAAACACAGCCACATAAACCTGTTTCCTTCTTTTTTTTTTTTCCTTTTTCCATCAGCCCTGCCCCCTTGTCACCAGGGCAAAAATGAGCGACCTCCACTTTGACCAGGTTCACCTGAGCTGGGGCCCTATTTTTAGTAGTCAGAATTTGTGAATTAATTCCACAATTGGCGTTTGGTTGGGCTCAGCCCCTGCTGCTGGTAAAGTCTCTTTCCTTCCTCCTCTGTGAAGCAGCCTGTGCGGGAGGGGCACTGGCCGCCGCAGCTTGGGGAACTCATGGTTCTGGGGTGGGCTTGCAGCCAGTCCCACTGGTCCATATTGGGGTACGCTGTCTGTCCAGTCACTGACAAGGCCCCAGGAGCTGTTCTGTACTGTGACTGGTTATTTAGTAGTTGTTCTGGAGGACAAATGGGAGACCCAAGATGGCCCTGGATTTCCTGAGCGCTGCACTGCTTTTTGTGGGGAGCTCACTCATGTACTTGGAACACCACTCGCTCTTGGAAGAGAGTAGGCTCAGCTGCTGGTGGCAACAGGCTGGTGGTTGCGGGGCAGTGCAGTGTGGATAGGGCCTGGCTGGGCAGTGGGAGGGTCAGGGGCCTTTTCATATCTTTTTGAGATATTTTTATTTCCTCTTTGGAAAAGTGTGTGTGTTCATGTCTTTAGCCCCTTTTTAAATTGGGTTGTTTCTCTTTCTGTTGTTAAATTGTAGGAACTCTTTCTATATCTATCTGGGTAGTAAACCCTTACTTGAGATGTCATTCCCAAATATTATTTCCCATTGTGTAGGCTGCCCTTTTACTTTACTGACAAAGTCCTTTGATGCAGAAAAATATTTAATTTTGAGGAGATCCTATTTATCAACTTCTTCTTTCATTGCTCATGCTTGGGGAGTAAGGTCTAAGAAAGCACCTTCTATTACATGATCATTAAGATATATCCCTATATTTTCTTCTAAAAGTTTTATGTTCATAGCTCTAATGTTTAGGTCTTTGATCCATTTTAAATTAATTTTTGTATAAGGTATGAGATAGGGGTCCTCTTCCATTCCTTTGGATATGAATATCAAGTTTGACAAAGCACCATTTTTTGAAGAGGCTACTCTGTCCCAGTTGAGTTGGTTTGATGACCTTATAAAAGATAAGTTGTCCATAAATGAGAGGACAATTCTGAACACTCAATTTGATTAAGTTTGTCAGTATATTTATTTTTATGCATGTACCATGTTGTTTTTACCACTGAAGCTTTGTAATATGGCTTAAAGCCAAGCATTGTGAGACCTTCCACTTCACACCTCTTTCTCACAATATATTTTACTATTGGGAGCACTCTGCCCTTGAAAATAAGTTTGGTTATTGGTTTTTCTATTTCTTTAAAGTAAGTTGGAATTTTAATTGGTATTTCATTGAATCTATAAATCAATTTGGGTAGAACTGATACCTTAACTATATTTAGTCTTCCAATCCATGAGCATGGTATGTCCACCCATTTATTTAGGTCTTCTTTGATATTTTTTAACAATTTATTTTAGCTTAGGTGTATAGATCTTCTGTGGCCTTTGCTAATTTATTCCTAAGTATTTGATTTTTTTGATTGTTATTGTAAGTGGATTTTTTTCTTTGTTTCCTTCTCAGGCTGGTCATTATTACTGTATAGAAACATTACTGATTTTTGTGTTGATATTGTATCCCGCCCCTTTGTTGTATTCATGTATTAGCTCTACTAGAATTACTGCAGGTTTTTTCGTGGTTTTCTTCATATACTATCGTGTCACCTGCAAACAGTGAAAGTTTTGCTTCTTTCTTTCCAATTTGGATGCCTTTACTTGCATTTCTTGGTAATTGCTCAAGTTAGAACTTCCAGCACAATATTGAATGACAATGATGATAGTGATCATTCTTGTCTTGTTCCTGATCTTAGTGGGAAACTTTCAGACTTTCCCCATGTAGTATGATGTTAGCTGTGGGTTTTTCATATATTCCTTTATCGTGTTGTGGAAGTTCCATTCTATTCCTCTCCTTTGAAATGTTTTCATCAAGAAAGGGTGCTGAATTTGTCTAATGCCTTTTCTGCATCAATCAAGATGATCATGTGTTTTTTCCACTTTGTTTTGTTGATGTCTTCAGTTACATTAATTGATTTTTTTGCATTGAACCAGTCTTGCATAACTGGAACAGATCTCACTTGGACATGGTATATAATTCTTTTAATGTGCTGCTGTATTCAATTTGCAGGTATTTTATTGACTATTTTTATATCAGTGCTGGTTCGAAATTGTTAAGTAACACAGAAAAGCTACATTCTTTTCATCCTAAAACATCTTTTTGGACCAGACCTATTTTGTGTGGGACCTTTTTGCGACCCAGACAATTGTGGGTCGGTATTTGTGATCAGATGGAGATGTGACCCTGCCTTTTCCAGGTGGGTCTTAGTTTATTGGAGTCCTTAAAAGAGCTCACTGAGAGAGCTCAGAACTGACATGGAGAACAGAGAAATGAAACAATAGACACAGACGTTTAGAGATGCAAAAAGATGAACCAATATTGGAAGCTAAAAGGACCCACAGAAGCTGAGAGAAAAATTTGGAAACCAACCCAGGGAGGCCAGTAGTTACCAAATACCATTCCATGTGACAGAGGAACTTGAATGCTGCCATCCCTCTGAAAAGTTACCTCTTGTTGATGCGTTAATTTGGACATTTTCACAGCCTTATAATTGTAACTTGTAACTTAATAAATTTCCTTTATGAAAGCCAATCCATTTCTGGTATACTGCATTCCAGTACCTTTAACAAACCAAAAACAGCATCTATATTTATTAAAGAGATTGATCTGTAAAGTTCTTTCCTTGTAGTATCTTTGTCTGGCTTTGGTATTAGGGTGTGCTGGCCTCATAGAATGAGTTAGGTTTTATTCCCTCCTCTTCAACATTTTGGAAGAGTTTGAGAAAGATTAGGAATAATTCTTTCTTGAATGCCTCGTAAAACTCACATGTGAAGCAATATGGTCCTGGACTGTTCTTTTTTGGGAGCTTCTTGATCACTGTCTTTCTTTGTACTTTGTTTATTGAGGTCTTCTATTTCTTCTTCAATTAATATCGGTTCTTCATGCCTTTCTAAGAAGTTGTTCATTTCACCTGCATTGTCTAGTTTATTAGGATATAGTTGCTCATAGTATCATATGATTATCTCCTTTATTTCTGTATGGTTAGTATTTTTGGCCCCTCTCCATTTCTGATTTTATTTATTTGCACCCTCACTCTTTTTTTTTGTCAGCCTAGCTAAGGCCCCATCATGTTTATGCATTTTCTCAAAAAAAAAAAAACAACTTCTGGTTTTGTTGATTCTCTCTATTGTTTTCATGTTCTCAGTTCCATTTATTTGTGCTCTGATCTTTGTTATTTCTTCTTTTTCCTCTTTGCTTTGGAATCAGTTTGCCATTTTTCTCTAGTTTCTCCAGGTGAAAAGTTAATTCCTTGACCTTTGCTCTTCCTTCTTTTTTTAATATTAGCACTTAGGGCAATAAATTTCCTTCTCAGCACTGCATTTGCTGCATCCCATAAGTTTTTATATGTTGTGTTTTCATTTTCCTCAAGGGACTTACTGATTGTTCTTGTAATTTGTTTGTTGATCACCTGGTGTTTAAGAGTGTATTATTTAGCCTCCATATATATATATGTGAATTTCCTGGCCTTCTGCTATTGATTTCCGACTTCATTCTATTATGATCCATGAAAGTGTTCTGCATAATTTCAAGCATTTAGGTTTACTGAGAGTTCCTTTGTGACCCAACGTGTGTTCTATTTTGGAGAATTATCTATGAGCACTTGAGAGAAAAATCTGTATCCTGCTGTTGTGTGGTGTAGTGTTCCATAAAATGTCTGCTAGTCTAGATTATTTATTTGCACTATTTAAAATCTGTGTTTTCTTATTGATCCTCTGTCTAGAAGTTCTTTCCAATGATGAGAGTGGTGTTTTAAAGTCTCCAAGTATCTCTGTAGAGGTGTCTCTTTTTCTCTTCACTGTGTGCCTCTTGGAGCTTGGGACATTGTGGCTCTATTCATAAATATTTATGATTGTTATGTCTCCCTGATGAATTGTACTTTTTCTTAATACATAATGTCCTTCTTTGTCTATTTTAATTGTTTAATTTGATTTCTAATTTGTCTGATATGCATATAGTTACCGCTGCTCTTTTCTGGTTATTGTTTGGGTGGGAATGTTTTTCTAGCCTTTGACTTTCAACCTATTTTTGTGCTTAAGTCTAAGTGAGTCTCTTGTATACAGCATGTAGATGGGTTCTGTTTTTTATTCCATTCTGCCAGCTTATGTCTTTTGATTTGGGTGTTTCATGGTCAGGTTCATGTATCAACTTGGCCAAGCGGTTGTACCTGCTTGGTTGGGCAAGTGCTGGCCTGTCTATTGTGATGAAGACATTTCATGGAATTAAATCATGATCACGTCAGCTGCATGCGCAGCTGATTCCACTTGTAGTCAGCCAAGGGGAGAGTCTTCTACAATGGGCGATGCATAATCTAATCACTGGAAGCCTTTTAAGGTGGATTCATAACAGACCAGCTATCTTCCTGCTCCAGCCAGCGAGTCTCTACTGTGGAGTTTGTCCACAACCTTCATGGGAATCATTGGCTTCACAGCCTGCCCTTCAGATTTTGGACTCTGCATTTCCATGGTTACATGAGCTGCCTTTTATAAATTTTATGTTTGCGAGTGTTTCCTGTTTATTCTGTTTCTCTAAAGAATCTTAAATAATACAACTTGGTACCAGGAGTGGTTCTTAAGAAGCAGAATCATAAAAATGGGTTTTTATGAATGGTTTTCTACTCTGACTGGACCCAAAGGCACTAAGTACCCTGACTCCCATAATCAGAATGACATTGCCAGTCCATAGAGTGAGTTGGCAAAAGAGATACTCAAAATATCACGATTTGATTCTCCTAATGCTTTGCTTGCATGAAGCTAGGCTCTGGAGAATAATGTTTTTGACACCTACAGAGTTTTGTGGAAATAAGAGGTATACAGGTGTTGGCTGGTTGTTGTTAGATACACTGGATACATTAAGGAGTGCAAGGGATGGGCTTAAGGCTCCAAATGAGAAGCTTAAGCGCCGTCTGACAGATGTATAAGTTTCTATGAGTATCCTGAAGGAAAATCTTATTTCCTGTAGCCATAGACTTGAGATCTCTGAAAATCAGATGCAAAATCTTATTGTTAGAGTAGCAACTTTACAATGTAAACTGAAATCTCAATGTTGTATGTTGTCTGCCATTAAAATGAGGACATTGATTGGAAAGGAGTGGGACCCTGCAAAATGGGATGGTGAATATGTATTGATAATTATGTTGGGGGTTAGGTTGAAACCCTAGGTCATGCTGAGTCTTCTCTAGATAACCCTGTAATAGTCTGCCCTGAGGACATAGCCACCCCATCTCCAGCCTACCTTGAGTAGTTCTCCAACCAATCTCCACCTGAACAGATTAGCCCTAGAGTGATTAATCCTGTTTCACCAGATGAAACTGTAAATGAATGTCCTGAAGCAAATGTCTTGGAAGACATTTCTAATTCTGTTCATGACCCACCCTCACCACCCCTCGTATCTTCCAGACCTATAACTAGACTAAAGTCCCAACAGGCCCCTAAAGGTGAGGAACAAAGTATCACACATGAGGGGGTATGTCATACTCCAAAAGAGCTGGGTGAGTTTTCCAATTTATATAGACAGAAATCAGGGGAATATGTGTGGCAATGGATTTTAAGAGTGTGGGATAATGGTTGGAGGAATATAAGGTTGGTTCAGGCTGAATTGATTGATATGGGCCCACTAAGCAGAGATTCTATATTCAATGTTATACCTCCAGGGGTTAGAAAAGGCATTAACAGTTTGTTTGGATGGTTAGTTGAAACAGGGATGAAAAGGTGGCTGACATTAACTAAGGTTGAAATGCCAGAACTGCCCTGGTATAATGTAGATAAGGGGATCCAGAGGTTTAGAGAGATTGGAATGTTAGAGTGGATTTATCATGCAAAGCTTACTCTTACATCCCAAGAATGTCCAGAGGATGCACTTTTTACCAGAACATTAAGGAATAAATTTGTAAGACTAGCGCCATCATCCCTGAAGAGCTCTGAAGTGGTGCTCCTCTGTAGGTCAGATATTACTGTAGGAACTGCTGTCCCTGAGCTGAAATACTTAAACACAACGGGGATGAGCAGATCCTGAGTTGGCAGAAACCAGGTGGCAGCACTTAATTGCCAAAGACAGGGTGGATGTGGCTATTATAATAGACAGCAAACTCAAAGCAGGAGTCAAATTATGACTCGCAGAGATTTGTGGCATTGGCTGGTAAATCTTGGGTTATCTAGAAATACAATAGATGGACAGTCTACTAAATTCTTGTTTGAGCTGTATAAACAAAAGAGTTCTAGGTCAAGTGAACAGAAGTCTCACTTGAGTTACAAAAACACAGAGTCATGGCTCCTTAATCAACTTCCAGACTTGAGACCGTTTACAGACCCAGAACCCCTTGAATGAAGGGGAGTCCAGGTCCCTTTTGGGGAGAACCTTTTACACTGCCACAAATTTATACTGTTAATCTTCCTCCAAGCCTTCCCCAAGAAGACCAATGGCCTTGAACCAGGGTAACTGCGCATTGGGGACAACGAAATGATCAGGTATTTCGAGGATTATTAGACACTGCTTCAGAAGTGACATTAATTCCAGGGGACCCAAAATGTCACTCTGGCCCACCAGTGAGAGTGGGGGCTTATGGAGGCCAGGTGATCAATGGAGTTTTAGCTCAAGTCTATTTCACAGTGGGTCCAATGGGCCCCTGGACCCATTCTGAAGTTATTTCCCCAGTTCCAGGATGTATAATTGGAACAGACATACTGAGCAACTGGCAGAATCCCTGCATTGGCTCTTTAACTTTTGGAGTGAGGGCTATCATGGTGGTAAAGGCCAAGTGTAAGCCACTAGAACTCCCTCTACCTAGCAAAATAGTAAATCATAAACAATAACGGATTGATGGAGGGATTGAAGAGATTACTGGACTCTTAAGGACTTGAAACATCCAGGGATTCTGATTCTTGCCACATTCCCTTTCAATTCTGCTATTTGGTTTGTATACAAAACAGATGGGTCATGGAGGATGACAGTGGATTATCATGAACTCAACCAGGTGGTGACTCCAATCGCAGCTGCTGTTCCAGATGTAGTATCATTGCTTGAGCAAATCAATACATCCCCTGGAACCTGGTATGCAGCTATTTGTCTGGCAAATGCTTTTTTTCTCAATAGCTGTTAGTAAGGACCACCAGAAACAGTTTGCTTTCAGCTGGCAAGGTCAGCAATATACTTTCACTGTCCTACCTCAGGGGCATATCAACTCTCCAGCCCTATGTCATAATCTTGTCCGCAGTGACCTTGATCATTTCTCCCTCCCTCACGACTCACACTGGTCCATTGTATTGATGATATCGTGTTGATTGGACCTAGTGAGGAAGAAGTAGCAACTACTCTAGATTTACTGGTAAGGCATTTCCGTGTCACACAATGGGACAAAAATCCAACAAAAATACAGGGGCTTTCCACTTCAGTGAAATGTCTAGGTGTCCAGTGGTGTGGCACATATCGAGATATCCCCTCTAAGGTGAAGGATAAATTGCTGCATCTGGCCCCTCTTTTGGCCAAAAAAGAAGCACAACACCTAATTGGTCTCTGGATTTTGGTGACAACATATTCCTCATTTGGGTTTGCAACTCTGATCCATTTATCGAGTGACAAGAAAAGCTGCTAATTTTGAGTGGGGACCTGATCAAGAGGGGGCTCTGTGACAGGTTCAGGCTGCTGTACAAGCTGCTCTGCCACTTGAGCCGTATGATCCAGCAGATCCAATGGTGCTGGAAGTGTCAGTGGCAAATAGAGATGCTGTTTGGAACCTTTGGCAAGGCCCTGTAGGCGAATCACAATGAAAACCTTTAGGATTTTGGAGTAAAGCCTTACCATCTGCTACAGATAAATATTCTCCTTTTGAGAAACAGCTTTTGGCCTGCTGCTGGGCCTTAATAGAGACTGAACACTTAACCACAGGCCACCAAGTTTCCATGAGACATGAGTTGCCTGCCATGAACTGGGTATTGTTTGACCCACCAAACCAAAATGTTGGGCATGTGCAGAAGCACTCTGTTATAAAATCGAAATGGTATACACAAGATAGGGCCAGAGCAGGTCCTGAAGGCACAAGTAAGTTACCTGAGGAAGAGGCCCAAATGCCCATGGTCTCTACTCCTGCCACATTACCTTCTTTCCCAGACCAGAGATACGGCCTCTTGGTAGTTGCTTACCCTGTATTGACTGAGGAAGAGAAACCTCAGGCCTGGCTTACAGATGGTTCAGCATGATATGCAGGTACTACCCAAAAGTGGACAGCTGTGGCACTCCACCCCTTTTCTGGGGTGTCTGTGAAGGACAGTTGTGAAAGGAAATCCTCCAAGTGGGCAGAACTTGGAACAGTGCACCTGGTTGTTCATTTTGCTTGGAAGGAGAACTAAGCAGAGGTGCGTTTGTATACTGACTCATGGGCTGTTGCTAATGGCTTGCCTGGATGGTCAGGTACTTAGAAAGACCATAATTGGAAAATTAGTGACAAAGAGGTCTGGAAAATAAGTATGTGGATAGACATTTCTGAGTGGGCTAAAAATATGAACATATTTGTGTCCCATGTGAATGTGCACCAGACGGTGACTTCAGCAGAAGAATATTTCAATAATCAAGTGGATAAAATGACCTTTTCTGTTGATACCAGTCAGCCTCTTTCCCCAGAAACTCCTGTAATTGCCCAAATGGGCTCATGAACAAAGTGGTCATGGTGGTAGGGATGGAGGTTATGCATGGGCTCAGCAACATGGATTTCCACTCACCAAGGCTGACTTGACTGCAGCCACTGCTGCTTGCCCAATCTGCCAGTAGCAGAGATCCACACTCATCCCCCAATCCGGCACCATTCCCCGAGGTGACCACCCAGCTACCTGGTGGCAGATTGATTACATTGGACCACTGCCTTCATGGAAAAGGCAGCGATTTATTCTAACTGGAATAGACACATACTCTGGATGCGGGTTTGATTTCCCTGCACACAATACTTCTGCCAAAACCAGCATCTGTGGACTTACAGAATGCCTTATCCATCGTCATGGTATTCCATGCAGCATTGCTTCTTATCAGGGAACATACTCCACAGCAAATGAAGTGCGGGGATGGGCACATGCTCATGAAATTCTCTGGTCTTGCCATATTCCCCATCATCCAGAAGCAGCTGGATTTATAGAATGGTGGAATGGCCATTTGAAAACTCAATTATGGTGCCAACTCGGTGGCAATACCTTGAAAGGCTGGAGTAATGTTCTCCAGGAAGCTGTATATGCTCTGAATCAGCGTCCGCTGTATGGTGCTGTTTCTCCCATAGCCAGGATCCATGGGTCCAGGAACCAAGGGGTGGAAATGGGAGTGGTACCACTCACTATTACCCTTAGTAATCCACTAGGAAGTTTTTTGCTCCCTGTCCCTGCGACCCTGAGCTCTGCTGGTCTACAGGTTTTAGTTCCAAAAGGGGAAGTGTTTCCACCAGGAGAAACAACAATGATTCCATTGAACTGGAATCTAAGACTCCCAGCTGGTTACTTTGGGCTACTCATGCCCCTGGACCAACAAGCCAAGAAGGGGATTACATTATTGTCTGGGAGTGATTAACCCTAACTGTCAGGGGGAAATAGGACTGCAACTAAACAATGGAGGTAAAGAAGAGTTTTCTTGGAATATAGGAGATCCCCTGGGGCATTTTTTAGTAGTACCATGCCCTGTGATTAAAGTCAATGGAAAACTGCAACAACCCAATCCAGGAAGCAGTACCAGTGGCTCTGAAACTTCAGGAATGAAGATTTGGGTCACACCACCAGGCAGAGAACCATAGCCAGCTGAAGTGCTTGCTGAGGCTAAAGGGAACATGGAATGGGTAGTGGAAGAAGGTAGTGATAAATATGAACTACGACCACGTGATCAGTTACAGAAATGAGGACTGTAATCCTGTTGTGCTTATTTAAGTTGTAAGATATCAAGTTTAAAAATGAATATTACCCAAGGACTCACACCCTATTCTGGAGAGATTTAATGTGTTTCCAGTTATATGCAAGACCATTGAGTATTGTTAGGTGGAAGAAAAAGTGTGATTTATTGTTTTTTATGTAGAAATTAGATATGGTTTAAAGTGATATGTATAGCTGCCAAATTGACAAGGGATGGACTGTCATGGTCAGGTTCATGTGTCAACTTGGCCACGTGGTGGTACCTTTTCATCTGGTTGGGCAAGTGCTGGCCTGTCTGTTGCAATGAGGACATTTCATAGAATTAAATCATGATCACGTCAGCTGCATCCACAGCTGATTCCATTTGTGGTCAGCCAAGGGGAGTGTCTTCTGCAATGGGTGATGCTTAATCTAATCATTGGAAGCCTTTTAAGGTGAATTCAGAAAAGACAGCCTCTCTTCCTGCTTCAGCTGGCGAGCCTCTCTTGTGGAATTTGTCCAGACCCTCCATCGGAATTGTCAGCTTCACAGCCTGCCCTGCAGATTTTGGACTCTGCATTCCCACGGTTATGTGAGACACTTTTATAAATTTTATATTTGCAAATGTTTTCTGTTTATTCTGTTTCTCTAGAGAACCCTAACTAATACAGGTGTTTAATCCATTAACATTTAAGATTTTTATTATACAGGCAGTGCTTTCTTCTACCTTTTGTTCTTTTGGATTTTCTGTATCATATTTTATTATTTTTCTCTCTCTTACCTTCCTGATAGTCTTCATTTCTACACTCTTCTCCAGACTTCTGTCTCCTGTGTTTTCCTATCTGCTTGTAGCACTCCTTTTAGTATTTCTTGTACAGCAGTCTCTGGTTCACAAACTATCTCAGTGTCTGTTTTTCTGAAAATATTTTAAAATCTCCCCCATTTTTGAAGGACCATTTCTACTGATATAGAATTCTTGTTTGGCAGCTTTTCTCTTTGGGTATCTTAAATATATCATACCACTGCCTCCTTACCTCCACTGGTTCAGCTGAGAAATCTGCAAAAGTCTTATTGAGCTTCCCTTGTATGTGATGGATCACTTTGCTCTTGCTGCTTTCTGAATTCTCTGTTTGTCTTTGACATTAAACATCTGATTAGTAAGCATCTTGGTGTACATATATTCTGATCTATTCTGTCTTGGGTTTGCTGCACTACTTGGACCTGTAATTTTATGTCTTTCATTCAAAATGGAAAATTTTCAGTGATTATTGCCTCCATCATTCTTTCTGCTCCCTTTTCCTTCTCCTCTCCTTCTGGGATTCCTATAACATGTATATTTTTTGCTTCATGTTGTCATCCAGTTACCTGAGACCCTGCTCATATTTTTCAATTCTTTTCCCTCTCTGTTCTTTTGTGTGCAGCATTTCTGATAGCATGTCCTCTATTTCACTAATCCTTTCTTCTGCCTCTTCAAATCTGCTATTTTAGGTCTCCATTGTGTTTTTTCATACCTTCTATTGTGTCTTTTATTCCCATAACTTCTGCAATTTGTTTTTCCAAACTTCCAAGTTCTTCTTTATGTTCACCCAATGTCTTCTTTATATCCTATGTCTCTTTTGCCATATCTACCCTTAACTCATTGATTAATTTTTAATGTGATTTGCATGTCTGTTTGAACATCGTTAATTAGTTGTTTCAACTCCTGTATCTTGTTTGAAATTTTTGTTTGTTCCTTTGACTGGGCCATATGTTCATCATTCCTAGTATGACTTGTAATTTTTTGCTAGTGTCTAGGAGACTAATTTCCTTGATTGGCTTTTTCTGGAGGTCATTTTCGTTCTTTTATCTAGGGTTTTCTTATTGTGTAACTTTGTTCTCCATATGTTCTTTGGCATTCAGTTCCACTTATTTTAGACATCTAATACAGCTTCTGTTGAACTGATCTGGATTTCAGCTCTTGTTTTTCTGGTCTTGTCCTGTCTATATAGAACTTTTCTTTTGAGGGGAAACTCCCATGATATGATCAATCCCAATAATATTTTTCCTGCAGACAAACCTAAGTTTCAGGAAGAGGGTGTAATCAGTACGAGGTTTCCCTGAGGGTGAGACCTAGCAGGTTGTCAGGCTTTCCTATGAATCCTTTTGGCTCTGTGTTTTTCTTATCCTGCCAAGCAGAAGGCTCTTATTAGCCTGAAGCTCCCCACTGGCATAAAGTGACGCAGTGTCTTTAATTGTCAGTAGACCCACACTGCCAGGACCATGGTTTAAACATGCTGAGGTAGAAGATAGGCTAAGGTTGCTTCTGTTTTCCAGCCCCTGTGGCCTGAATTACTGAAGGAGAGCTCCACTTGAGCTGAGTCCTGCCCCTCCTTTGCTTGGGGAAGATATGACCTTCACTTGACTAGTTACTTTGTTTCTCAGACCTACCTTAAGTCAGCCCTTTCCTGGGTCTCACTGACAATTGAAATTGCCTGAGGCTTTCTCTAATGGACTACTTGGAATATTTTGTAAAAAAGAAGAAAAAAGAAATCCCTTTTCAGAGTCAATCACCAGCCCCCAACATGCACCAATCAAGATCCTTGGTGCCCAGCTCTATGTAATCCCCTTTCCAGTACTCTGAGCTTGGCTGACTCCAAAATCCTCTGTCTCTTCTCTATTTAAATATACTACATTTTATTTTTTGTCTGTCCACCCTGCCTCCTCTCTGCCATCTCTACCAGGATTAAAACTGCAAATGGAACTTGGCTGAGCTACCTTCCCTTGCTCCCTGTAGAGACTACTTAAAAATACACCCTTTAGAGAATTATCTCCTTCACCCAGCTAGTTACTTTGTCTCTCAGATATGTTAATTCCACCCTTTCCTGGAACAGTGCTCAAGTCTGAGGATGCCTGCCCTCTTATCTAATGGGTTGTTGGGAAGTAAGAAAGAAATGGAGAGAAAAAATAGTCCTTTTCAGGGTTGGACCACAGTCTCCTGAGTTGTGCAATCAAGAACCAGAGTGGGTACTTGGCTCTATGTGCCTCTTTCCCAGTATTTTGAGCTCATCCAATAAAAAAGGCTCTGTTTCTTTCCACCAGCCCTATTGCCTTTTTGCTGGGGCAAAACTTCTGGATTACTTTTGTGATTGCTCTTGGTTTATTTGTTCTTGGAGCTTGTATTCAACAGTCTGAATTTATTCCTAGTAGAGAGGGCTTATTTTTCCCTCAGGGAACAAACTCCAAGAGAGACTGCCATGCTAGTGGGAGAGGGGTCCCAGCCTTCACAACTTGGGAATCTTAAAGTTCTGAGTAGGATCTCAGCTGTTTCATCCATTCCAAATTGGTGTACATGTGTCCAGTCACTGACGTCCTCCTAACAGTTGCTGCAGATGGTTCCTGGATATTTACTGGCTGCCCTGGAGGACTAAATAAATTCACATCTCACTAAGCTGCTATCTTTCTCCACCCATCTACCTCTCAACATATTTTTAAAAGCAGTTTTATGGAGATACGTTCACATACCATGCAAGTCATCCAGTGTTTACAATCAATGGTTTTTTGTATAATCACGGAGTTGTGCATTCATCACCACAGTTTTAGAACCTTTCCACTACTTGAAGATGAAAAACCCTATACCCCTTATCAGTTCACCTCTCAATCCCTTCATCCTTCCTAAGCCCTACATAATCACTAATCTAACTCTATCTCCATAGATTTATTTATATTTATATTTTATACAAATGGAATAATACCATATATAGTACTTTGTGCCTGGTTTCTTTCCTAAGCATAACGTTTTTAACACACTTTTGTCCACATATCATATACTCCATCCAAAGTACACAATCAATGGATTGCAGTAGAATCACAAAGCTGTGTATATATTGCCACAGTAAATTTTAGAATGTTTTCATAGCTTCGAAAATAAAATCACCAAACCCTTTATACCCCCCTATTAATGACACAGATTTGGTGTGGTATCCTTTTATTGTCTGATGGAAGAACATAACATCATTACTGTTATCTATTGTAGTTTGCTTTAGCTACATTTCCCCCCATATACCACCCAATTACCAACATCTTCTAGTTGTGACATATATTTGTTCAAATTCATGAAGGACTGTACTTGTATTTGTACTATCGACCTCTTTCATTATCCACAGCATAGTTCAATGTGTTATACAGTCCCGTGTTTTATACTCTAGCTTTCTTTCTAGTGACATACATGACCCTAAATTTCTCTCTTCAACCACTATCACACACATGACTCAACACTCTTATTTACACACACAATAATGCTCTATGACCACTTCCATCCATCTCTAAACATTTAGCATCACCCTTATCAAAAAAATCTGCACAAGCAACCATCAGGTCCCAACTCTCTACCCCCATTCCATCTAATGGTAACCTATATTCTAGTTTTTAACTCCATGTGTTTTCTCATTATACTTATTTCATATCAGTGAGATCATACCATGTTTGTGCCTTTTCATCTGGCTTAAACCAGTCAACTTAATGTCCTCCAGGTTCATTCATGTTGTCGCATGCATCAGGACTTCTTTATTTATTATAGTTGAATAGTGTTCTATAGTACATATATAGCACATTTTGCTTATCTATTCATCAATTGATGAACACTTGGGTTGTTTCCATCTTCTGGCAATTGTGAATAATGCCACAATGAACATCAGTGTGTAAATGTCTGTTCTCATCTCTGCTTTCAGTTCTTCTGGGTATATACTTAGTAGTGGGATTTTCAGGTTATGTGGCAGTTCTATACTTTGATTTCTGAGGAACCACCAACCAGTCTTCCACAGTGGCTGCACCATTTCCCATTCCTGCCAGCAGTGAATTAGTGTTTATATTTCTCCACATCCTCTCTGACACCTATAGTTTTCCATTTGACCAATAGCAGCCATCTTATTAGGTGTGAAATGATATCACACGGTGGTTTTGACTTTCACTATCCCAAAAGCCAGTGAAGTCAAGCATCTTTTCATGTGCTCCCTAGCCATCTGCCTTTTCTCACTGGAAAATTATCTGCTCATGTCCCTTGTCCATTTTTTTAACTGGGTTGCCTGTATCCTTATTGCTGAGTTATAGGACCTCTTCATTTATTCTGGGCATCAACTCTTTATCTGCTATTTGACTTCCAAATATTTTCTCCCATCGAGTAGGCTGCCTTTTCACCTTTTTGACAAAGGCCTTTGAGGCACAAATGCATTCAACTTTGAGGGAGTCCCATTTATCCATTCTTTCCTTTGATGCTTTTGCTTTGGGTGTGAGGTCCAAGAAACAATTGCCCACTGCTAGACCCTGAAGATGTCCCCCTACATTCTCTTCTAGGTGACCTTTTGTACTTGCACTCATATTTAGGTCCCTGATCCATACTAAGTCAATATTCATGTATAGTTCTCTCTTACTTGCCTGGATATGGGTACCCAGTTCCCTCAGCACTACCTATTGAAGAGGCCATTCTGTCTCAGTTGAGTGGACTTGGGAGCCTTGTCAAAAATAAACTGACCAGAGCGATGTGATGATGGCTCAGTGGCAGAATTCTTGCCTGCCATGCCAGAGACCCATTTTTAATTCCTGGTACCTACTCATGCAAAAATAAATAAATAAATAAACTGACCGTAGATCTGAGGGCCCAGCATTTATGAAATCTCAATTAAATTCCTTTGATCAATGTATCTATTTTTATGACTGTACCATGCTGTTTTGACCACTGTTACTTTTTAATATGTTTTAAAGTCAGAAGTGTGAGTCCTCCAACTTCATCCCACTTTTACAAGATGTTTTTGATTATTCAAGTCACTTTGCTCTCCCAAATAAATTTGATAATAGGTTTTTCCATTTCTGCAAAGGAGGCTGTTGGACTCTTGATTGGCATTGCATCAAATCTGCAGATCAATTCAGGTAGAATATATATCCTAATGATATTTAGCCTTCCAATCCATGAACACAGGCTGTCCCTCCATCCACCTAGGTCTTCTTTGATTTCCCTTAGCAATTTTCTGCAGCATTCTGAAAATTGTCCTTTATAACTTTTGCCAAGTTCATTCCTGGATATTGATTCATCCAGTTGCTACTGTAATTGGAATTATTTTCTTGATTTCCTCCTCAGATAGCTCATTACTAGTGTATAGAAACACAGCTGATTTTTGATTGGTCCATCCTGCCACTTTTTGGAACTTGCCCATTAGCTCTACTTTGTTGTAGATTCCTCAGGACTTTCTAAATATTGATCATGTCATCTGCAAATAATGAATATTTTTCTTCTCCCCCTCTGACATTTTTCCCCTTCCATGTCACCAGGTAGCAATTTCCTGCCTGCATAGCATATCGTGTTCCTTGGCAACCTAGTCCCGTCATCCCTAAGAAGGCAGGCTGTTATGGCCCTTTGCTTGTTCTGCCTCTGAAGTGGTCAAAACAATGTTGCCCAAAGGCATTTGACAGGGACAGGCTGGAATAGTGAGATTCCATGTTATAAATTTGCCATCAATATCTGGCTCAGTATTGAGTTCTGTTTCCCCTCTGTACTTGGAACAGAGGATTCCCCTGGTGATCCCTGTCAGCAGTAAGTCCCCAGCCAAGTATTGGACTGCTCTTTTCCACTTCCCTTGTGGGTGGGGGATGGGTGGCAGGAGACTTGGACAGAATTACTGAGAGTCTTTGACCACTGTTTCTCAGTCTCTCCATTCTGCACTTCCCTAGGTGTTGGCAGAATCTCCTGGTGTCCAGAGCCCCAGAACAGTTGATTCAGACTGTCTTTGCTTGTCTGCTCAAGACTTTTGAGAGAGAAGTAGGTTCTATAGCTCTGTCCTAAGTCCTCCATTTTCCAGCACTGATGCCTCTCTATATTTTTAACATTCCTTTCATGATCTCTAACTGCTTTTACCTGAAGGGCTAATAATGTGAGGAGAGTCCCCCTTGGGAGGATAGTTCCATTTGGGAGGACTTTTCCAGGTCCTCATAAAAACAGGCTCAGGGACCTATGAAGGAGTTTATATCAGTTCAAAATGCTCTGAGAGGAGATCTGGAATGATACCAATGTTCTCTTTCACAGTTCCACAAATATGTGCTTTCCTGGCCTGGCCAGTAGATGATGCTCTTCAGTCACCTTGTCCCTGCAGTTTTAAGATGGTATGGTACATTGAATTATCAACTGACTCTGCCCCTGGTGAGTATGTGGTTGAGACAGAGGCTGTCAGTCTCTTCTGACCAGGGTGGGTTGAAACTGTAGCTATGATCCCAGACCCTGTGATATGCATCCTCTTATGAAAAATCACAAACTGCACAGGGCCATGACCCCCTCTTTTCTTGAGGAAGAGATGCCCTTCAGCAAACTGTTCCCCATTGCCCCAAGAAGTCACTGTTTCTCTAATTCAGCTCCTCCCCTGATAGGGTCATGGTTGAAATAGCATTGCTTCCCCACCATCTAGATGCTGTTGGCTTCTTTTTTTCCTAGGTGAGTTGAAACTGTATCTGCCATCAAAGGTTCAACACAGCATTCCAAATTCACTAATCAAAAGTGGGAATTAAAACTCAAAGCTGAAATTGTTACCTGGTCATGCCCTACTCCCATTCTTGGGAAAGAGGATTGCTATTTCCATCCAGGGAGTTGCTACTGAGGTAGTCTGCCATGCCAGTGGGGTGATAGGCACCAGCATCCAAAGTGTGGAGAGATCTACTTATAACTCTTCAATTTGTCAATCTTCTTCTTCTTGCTCTTCCCTGGATGGTGTACAGTGTTCTTCTGGTCTGTAGAGCCACAAAACAGCTGTTTCAAACAGTTCCTGACTGTTTATTGGCTGCCCATGAGTACAAGCTGAATTTTAGAGATGTCTTTTCTGACATCTTAAATCAGTGACCCCCTGTTAAGACTCCTCACCAAAGAAAATGTACAGAAGACAAATGATCACATGAATTAGTTATTATTGAATTACATGAATTAACAACATAATTCATCATTAGGGAAAGGAAATTAAAACCACAAAGATTTACCACTACACACTAAAACTAGAAAGACTCACCATTGCAATTGTTGGCAAGGATGGGGAGAAACTGGAATTCTCACTCATTGCTGATGGGAATGTAAAATGATACAACCTCTTTGAAAGAGTCTGGTTATTTCTTAAAATGACCATATTATCCTGCCATTACTCTTTTAAGTATTTACCTTAGTAATGAAATCACATATGATTTTAAAGTCTTGCAAGAGACAGTTCATAACAGATTAATTTTTAGAGTCAAAACTTGAAAACAACATATATATGTATCCAGCAATGGATGAATGGATAAATTTTTGTATGTCTCTACAATGTGAAAGTTCTTAGCAATAAATTGTGCACACAATAAAGTTAGTGAATCTCAAAATCATAATGATGAGCAAAATAAATCTGACAAAAGCACAGATAATGTATTATTCCATTTGCATAGATGTAGAAAACTCATCATAGCAAAAGCAGAATGGTAGTTTCCTGGAGATAGGTGTGGAAAAGTGGGAGGAAGGAGATGGGAGTGAATCAGGGGAAATACAAACAGTGATTGCAAAGAGGCATGAGAAAACCTTTCAAGGTGATAAGTAGTGTTCATTTTCTTGATTGTGGTGTGGTTTCCCTGGGATATACATTTGTAAAAACTTATTGCATAATTCAGATTTGTACAGTTAATTTAGTTTAATTATATTTCACTAAAGCTATTTTTAAAGGAGGAATGAAAATAATAGCAAAACCCCTTAAAGGGGTAAAGTTGAAGCAATAGTCATAGGAAAATTTACAATATTCATATTTTTATAAGACAAGATGTAAAGAAAAAACTAATGAGCTAAGCATTCACCTTAGGAACTGAACGATATACAAAAGAAAACCAAGAAAGTTGAATGAAGGAAATGATAAAGATAAATTAATAAATGATAAAGATCAATTAATGAAATACAAATCAGATAAATAATAAAAGGACCAACAAAAGTTGGTTCTTTAGCAAGATCAATCAGAGAGAAAGAGAGAATATAAATTGCTTGGCAAAGACAAAGGGGAACATAACTAAAGATGCTGTATAAAACAACCAGATAATTACTTGATATTAAAAGCTACTTTAGGGCGAGCCGCAGTGGCTCAGCAGGCAGAGTTCTCACCTGCCATGTTGGAGACCTGGGTTCGATTCCCAATGCCTGCCATGCAAAAAGAAAAGTTAAAAACTACTTTATACCAATAAATTAGAAACTATAAATGAATTGTTTACATTTGTAGGAAAATGAAATTTACCAAAACAAACTCAAGAAGAAAGACTTATCAGAACCTGATAAATGTAAACTGGGAAGTAATTGAATCAATGGTTAAAAATCTCCCTACAAAGAGAGCATCGATCCCAGACAGCTTTTGCTTTTAAGTTCAACAAGCTATTCAAGGAAGAGATAAATATAATTGCATACAAAGCCTGATGTTGTTTCTCGTGACTTAGAAAAAGACACCACAGTTGCTTCAGAATTGAATATCTGCTGGCAAAAAAATGGAAACAATTGTGAGGATATCACATGATTCAGAAACTGCAAGGAAAATGCAATCAACCAGGGATGTTCAGATGCTGTTTGACAACCTAGCTGACAAGCATGGTTTTATACAGAAGTTTTACACAGACTCCAGAAGTATACAGAATTCCAGTATGAATATGGCAATTTCTCAAGATTGGAAAAATAACTTTATTTTTTAGTGTTGGTTCAGTGATAAATAGAAATCCTTTGACTTCATCTAGGAAACACTGGCTTCTGAAAATTCAATTTATATTTGGATGCAGACATAGAAGACCTTATATAATTGAAAGAGACCAAATATAATTACTCTGTCAGATCTCTTTTAAACTCCAGCATTGAACATGGCTCATTCACTGTTCTCTATAGATTTTCTTCAAACACCCAAAATGCAGTGACATTGTAAAACTTTTTCTTTACTAGACATAGTATTTTAAAAATATTTTTATTCACAAATCTTCACACACATACAGTCCATACATGGTGTTCAATCAATGGCTCATAGCATCATCACACAGTTGTGTATTCATCAAAATGATCATTTTCAGAACATTTGCATCTCTCCATAAAAAGAAATAAAAAGAAAAATAAAATTCTTACATCCCATACCCCTTACCCCTCCCTCTCATTGACCATGAGTATTTCAATCTACCCAATTTATTGTACCCCTTATCCCCCTAATATTTATTTATTTTTATCCATATTTTTTACTCATCTGTCAATACCTTGGATAAAAGGAGCATCAGATATGAGGTTTTCACAATCACACAGTCACATTGTAGAAGTTATACTTTTATACAATCATCTTCAAGAATCTAAGCTACAGGAAAACAGCTCAACAGTTTCAGGTAATTCCCTCTGACCAGTCCAATATACCATAAACTAAACAGTGATATCTAGAGAATGGCATCCAGGATCAATTCTTGACTCTGTTTGAAATTTCTCAGCCACTAAAACTTTATTTTGTCTCATTTCTCTCTTCCCCCTTTTGGTCAAGAAGGCTTTCTCAATCCCATGATGCCATGTCCCAGTGAATCCTGAGAGTTCTGTCCCATGTTGCCAGAGAGATTTATACCCCTGGGATTCATGTCCCATGTAGGGGGAAGGGTAATGAGTTCATTTGCTCAGTTGGCTTAGAGAGCATTAGAAAGAATGCCATACTTGAAGAACGAATGCTCATTTGATTGTGGAGAAGAAAATAATTTATTCACTATCTTGCAAGAACAGGTGCCTAGTCAAACACAAAATGGTGGCTGGCCTCCCAAACAATAGAATGCAGAAATGGTTATATCTGTGTCTAATTCACAGACCCTCCCCCGTTTCTCCACTGATTGGATACTCCAGAGGTTACAGCCTATCCAGATAATCTAGCTTGAACTTCCTGCCAAAGTTTCCTCCTTTGATTATATTTTGCATTTTTAATGACCCTGGTCATTAAGAATTTGGTGCCAGTTCTAAGCTTGCATCAGAGGCCCTCCCCTTTCCCTGCCTGCCATCATCTTTTGTGAAAGCAAAACTTTGCTTGATTCTTACAGAAAGAGAGAGAGAGGCTGCATCTGAACAACAAGGGAGGTTCTCTGGGGGTGACTCTTAAGCCTAATTTTAAGTAATCTTAGCCTATCATCTGCAGAAGTAAGTTTCATAGGGGCATATCCCAAGCTCAAGGGCTCAGCCTATAGATTTTGTTGTCTCCACTGCTTGAGAGAATGTCAAATTCTCTAACTTGGGAAATTTAATATTTCCTCCTTTCTCCCAAGTCCCTCAAGAGGGCTTTGCAAATACTTCTTTTTTCACTGCCTAAATTACTCTGGGACATATTGGGGCATCACATTAGCCTGGACAAACCAACAAAATCTAACTTCCAATTCAACATTCCATGTACTTATGGTGCTCAAATAAACTGACCATACAAGTTAAATTAAGTAATGCACTACCCAAAATATAAATTTTGCACCAGATAAACATCACTCCCTTTGGTCTCACAGAGAAGTTGAAGTTTTAAAACATAGTCCATGTCATCCTTTACTGTATTCTGATCTACCTTAGTCCTATCCAAATCAGCTTCTTTCATATCTCAAGTTGAAATCTGATCCATTTTCCAACTTTTTAAACAGTTTCTGTATGGGCTACTGCTGACTTTCATAGCTTCAGAGAGCAAACTCTGAGTCTCACGTGTTACATAAATACCTGAAGTTTCTGGGAATGACCAGATTATATACAAAGAGTTCAGTATCTCAGAATTTAGAATTAACAGTTACAACTCCTGAATATATGTGACTACTGTAATAGCATACAGTCTAGGACCCTTTACAATAGGCCCCAACCTGATAACCCATGCTCTCAACTTCAATTCACCGAGGTCTTATATGAGTCAGTCCATCTGAGTGAGGCATTATGATATTTGTCTTTTTGTTCCTGACATTTGATTCAACATAGGGTCCTTAAGTTTCATTCATCTAGTTGCATGCTTCACAACTTCATACCTTCTTATGGCTGCTCAGTAGTCCCTTGTATGTATACACCACCATTCTCCCTTCAACTTCTCAGTTGTTGTACCCTTAGGCCACTTCCATCCATTGTGAATTGTGAACACTGTCACCATCAACACCAGTGTGAAAATGTCCAGTTGTGTGCCCATATGCAGTTCCTCCAGATATATACTGAGCAAGGGGGCTTTAGGATCATATAGTAACTGCACCCCTAACATCCTGTGGAACCACCACACTGCTGAAACCTCTCAGTTTCCCTACCAACAGTGAATAGGTACCTCTCTTTCTCCACATTTTCTCTAGTGCTTGTTAATTTTTTCTCTAGTGCTCTGTTAATTTTTAAACAGTTTTATTCACACATCATACAAGTATATAGACATGCTATTGCCAGCATAACATATATGAAGACTTTTCCTTTTCTTCCACAAAGAATCCATACCCCTCCACTATGCCCCCCACCTGTTGACATTTATTTTTGGTATAATACCTTTGTTGTATTCACTGGAATGTTATTACAATGTTATTGTTGACTATAGATCCTAGCTTGCATTGATTGTACTTTTTCCTATATGCCATCCATTTTCAACACCTTGCAATGTTGACATTCATTTGTTCTTCCTCATGCAAAAATGTTGTTTTATTTGTACATTTAATCACCATCATTGCCTACTCTAGGCATTCCTAAGTTATACTATCTCAATCTTTATTCTCTATCTTTCCTTGTAGTTTCATATGTGCCCCCTCCCTTCTCCCTCAATCATACTCACATTAAGCTTCTTTCAGTAGACTTATATTTTTGTGCTACTATCAGATAGTATTGTGCTATCCATTTCTGAAATTTTACACTCAGCCCTGTTGCACAATCTGTAGTTCCTCAGCAACAAACGTCCAATCTCTACCAGCTTTCTATCTCCTGATAACCTGTGTTCTTAACTTCAACTCTCAAAGTTCACTCATTTATGTCAGCTCATTTTAGTGAGACCATACAGCATTTATCAATTTGTTTCTGGCTAATTTCACTTAGCAAAATGTCCTCAAGGATTATCCATGTTGTTACATGCTTCATGGCTTTATGCTGTCTTAGAGCTGCATAATATTCCATCGTATGTGTATACTACAGCTTGTTTAGCCATTCATCCATTGACGAACATTTGGACTGTTTCTATCTCTTGGCAATCATAAATAATGCTACTAAATACATTGATGTGCAAATGTCCATTTGTGGCCTTGTCGTCAGTTCCTCTGAATATATACCTAATAATGGGATTGCTTGATCATGTGGCAATTATCTACTTAGCTTCCTGAGGAACTGCCAAACTGCTTTCCAGAATTATTGTACCATTTTACATTCCCACTAACAGTGGCTAAGTCTGCCTCTTTTTCCACATCCTCTCCAGCATTTGTTTTCTGTTTTTTTGATCATGGCCATTTTAGTGGGTGTCAGATAATATGTCATTGGGGTTTTAATTTGCATTTCCCTAATAGCCAGTAAATTTGAGCACGTTTTTATGTGCCTTTTATCAATATGTATTTCTTCTTCTGAGAAGTGTCTGTTCGTGTCTCTTGCCCATTTTTAATTGGATTGTTTGCCTTTTTGTTGTTGAGTTGAAGAATCACTTCATATATTCTGGATACTAAACCCTTACCTGATTTGGTTTCCCAATATTGTCTCCCATTGCGTAGGCTGGCTTTTTATTTTCCTAACAAAGCTCTTTGATGCACAAAAGAGTTTAATTTTGAGGAGATCCCACTTATCTAATTCTTTTCTCAACGTGTTTTGGGTGTAAGGTCTAGGAAACCACTTCCAATTACAAGATTTACAAGATTTTTTCTTACATCTTCTTCTAAAAGCTTTATGGTCTTAGCTCTAATGTTTAGGTCTTTGATCAATTTTGAGTTAATCTTTGCATTGGATCCTCTTTCTTTCTTTGGCATATGGATATCCACTTCTCCAAGCACCATTTACTGAAGAGGCTGCTCTGTCCCAGGTGGGTTGGTTTGACCACCTTATCAAAAATCAATTTCCCATAAATGAGATGGTCTATTTCTGAACACTGAATTCAATTCCGTGGGTCAGTATATCAATTTTTATGTCAGTACCATGTTGTTTTGACGACTGTAGCTTCATAAAATGCTTAAATCAGGAAGTGTGAGACCCCTCACTTCATCTTTCTTTCTTGAGATAAATTTGGCTTTGGGGGGACCCTGCTGTAGCAAATAAATTTGGTTATTAGGTTTCTATTTCTGTAAAGTAAGTTTTTGGGATTTTAATTGGTATTGCTTGAATTCATTAATCAATTTGTGTAGAATTGACATCTTAACTATATTTAGTCTTTTGCAAGGATGCAAATGGACATCTGCACACCAAAGTTTATGGCAGCATAATTTATGAAAATGGTATGACCTTCCATTTATTTAGATCTTTCATGCTCTCTTGTAGCAATTTCTCATAGTTTTCTGTATATAGACTTTTTTATTCTTTTAAAAATTTATTCCTAAATATTATATTCTTTTGTCTGATATTTTAAATGGAATTATTTTCTTAATTTCCTCCTCAGATTAATCATCCCTAGTGTATACAAACACTACTGATTTCTGGACATTGATCTTGTACCCTGACACTATGCTGTACTCATTAATTAGCTATAGTAGCTTTGCTGTAGATTTTTTTGGAATTTTTGACATATACTATCATATCATCTGTAAACAATGATAGTTTTTCTTCTTCCTTTCTAATTTGGGTGCTTTTATTTCTTTTGTTTGTTTGCTCTGGCTAGAACTTCCAGCACAATGTTGAATAACAATGGTGACAGTGTGCATCCTTGTCTTGTTCCTGGTCTTAGAGGGAAAGCTTTCAGTCTTTCTCCATTGAGGATGATGATAGCTGTGGGTTTTTCATATATTTCACTTATTATGTTGAGGAAGTTCCCTTCTATTCCTATCATTTGAAATGTTTTCATTAAGAAAGGATTTGAATTTTGTCAACTGCCTTTTCTGTATCAATCCAGATGATCATGTGTTTTTTTGCTGTAATTTGTTGATTGGATTGTATTACATTAATTGATCTTTTATGTTGAACCAGCCTTGTATACCTGGAATAAATCCAACTTGGTCAAGGTGTATAATTCCTTTAATATGCTGCTGGATTCAAGTTGCAAGTATTTACTTGAGGATTTTTGCATCTATAGTCATTAGAGAGATTGGACTGTAATTCTGTTTTCTTGTAGTATCTTGGTCTGGCTTTTGTATTAGGGTGATGTTGGCTTCATAGAATGAGTTAGGTAGCTTTCCCTCCTCTTCACTTTTTTGGAAGAGTTTGAGCAGGATTGCTGCTAATTCTTTCTTGAATGCTTTGTAGAATCCACATGTGAAGCCATCTAGTCCTGGATTTTTCTTTTATGGGAGATTCTTGATGACTGATCCCATCTCTTTACTTTCATTGGTTTGCTGAGGTCATCTATTCCTCCTTGAGTCAATGTTGGTTGTTCATCGCTTTCTAAGAAATTGTCTATATCATCTACTGTGTCTAGTCTATTAGCATATACTTGCTCATAGTAGCCTGTCATTACCTCTTTTATTTTTGGGTGGTTAGTGTTTATGTACCCTCTTCCATTTTTTATTTTATTTATTTGCATCCTTTTTCTTACTTCTGATTTTGTTTATTTTTTTCTATTGCTTTCATGTTCTCAATTTCATTTATTTCTGGCTAACCTTCATTATTTCTTTCCTTTGTTTTTGCTTTGGACTTAGTTTGCTATATTTTTCTCTAGGTCTTCCAAATGAACAGTTAATTCCTCAATTTTTGCTTTTTCTTCTTTTTTAATATAGGCATTTAGGGTAATAAATTTCCCTCTTAGCACTGGTTTTGCTATTAATTTTGATATGTTGTGCTTTCATTTTCATTTGCTGTGAGATATTTACTACTTTCTCTTATAATTTCATCCTTGACCCACTGGTTGTTTAAGAGTGTGTTGTTTAGCCTCCATATATTTGTGAATTTTCTGGTCCTCTGCCTGTTATTGATTTCCAACTTCATTCCATTATGATCTGAGAAAATGATTTGTATAATTTCAATCATTTTACATTTATTGAGAATTGCTTTGTGACCCAGCATATGGGCTCCCCTTGGAATGATCCATGAGCACTTGAGAAAAATGTATATCCTGCTGTTGTGGAGTGTAATGTTTTGAAAATGTCTGTTAAGTCTAGTTTATTTATTGTATTATTCAAATTATGTTTCTTTCTTAAGCTTCTGTCTAGATGTTCTATCAATTGAGGTGAACAGGGAATTGAAGTCTCCAAATATCATGGTAGAGGTATCTAGTTCTCCCTTCAGCATTGTCAGTTTTTGCCTCATGGACTTTGGTGCACTCTGGCTTGATGCATAAATATTTATGATTGTTAGGTCATCTTGTGGAATTATTCTTTTTATTAATACATAGTGTCCTCCTTTGTCTTTTTAAGTTTTTTTACATTTGAACTCTAATTTGTTGGAGATTAGTATAGCTACTCCTGCTTTATTCTGATTGTTGTTTATATGAAATATTTTTACCCAGCCTTTCACTTTCAACCTATTTTTGTCTGTGGGTCTAAAATGAGTCTCCTGTAGACATAGACGGTATATAGTTGGGTCCTGTTTTTTAATCCATTATGAATTTAATCCATGTCTTTTGATTAGGGATTTTAATCCATTAACATTTAATGCTATTACTGTAAGGGCAGTACTTTCTTCTGCCATTTTGTCTTTTGGATTTTATATGCTATATCTAATTTTATTTCTCTTTTACCCTTATTGATAGTCTTCATTTCTACACTCCTCTCCAGACCTTTCTCTCTTCCTTTTCTTCTCTTCCTGTACTCCTCCCTTTAGTATTTCATTCAGAGCTGTTCTCTTAGTCACAAATTCTCTCAGTGTTGGTTTATCTGAAAACATTTTAAACTCTCCCTCATTTTTGAATGACAATTTTGTTGGATATAGAATTTTTGGTTGGCAGTTTTCCTCTTTTAGAATCTTAAATATATCATACCACTGCCTTCTTGCCTCCATGGTTTCTACTGAGAAATCCACCCATGATCTTACAGGTCTTCCCTTGTATGTGATGGATTGTTTTTCTCTTGCTGTTTTCAAAATTCTCTCCTTGTCATTGCATTTGACAAACTGACTAGTAAGTATCTTGGAGTATGTCTATTTGGATCTACCCTGTTTGAGTTACACTCCACTTCTTGGATCTGGAATTTCATGTTTTTTTGTAAGAAATGGGAAATTTTCAGCGATATTTCCTCCATTAATCTTTTTCCTATTTGTGCTGGTTTGAAAGGAAGTATGCCCCCTAAGAAAAGCCATGTTTTAATATAAATCCCATTTCATAAAGGTATAATAATCTCTATTCAATACTGTATGTTTGAAACTGTAATGAGATCATCTCCCTGGTTGATGGGATTTAGTTAAGAATGGTTGTTAAACTGGATTAGGGGATGACATGTCTCCACCCATTTGAGTGGGTCTTGATTAGTTTCTGAAGTCCTATAAAAGAGGAAACATTTTGGAGAATGAGAGACTCAGAGAGAGCAGAGAATGCTGCAGCACCAAGAAGCAGAGAGTCCACCAGCCAGAGATGTTTGGAGATAAAGAAGGAAGACGCCTCCCGGGGAGCTTCATGAAACCAGAAGCCAGGAGAGAAAGCTAGCAGATGACGCTGTATTCGCCATGTGCCTTTCCAGCTGGGAAAGAAGCCCTGACTGTGTTGCCATGTGCCTTCTCACTTGAGAGAGAAACCCTGAACTTCATTGGCCTTCTTGAACCAAGGTATCTTTCCCTGGATGCCTTTGATTGGACATTTCTATAGACTTGTTTTAGTTGGGACATTTTCTTGACCTTAGAACTGTAAACTAGCAACTCATTAAGTTCCCTTTGTTAAAAGACATTCTGTTTCTGGTATATTGCATTCCAGCAGCTAGCAGACTAGAACAGATTTTGGTACCAGGATTACTGAACCACGCAGTAAGTTATGATACCCCCCCCCCCGGAAGAAAGCAAAAAGCTGGAAAGATCCCAGTAACAAAGGTTGCACAAGGAACACTTTATGAAAATGGGTCTTGAAGAACATTTGGAGGATGGAGGACAGGAGATAATATTCAAGGAGCACCTACTAAGATACATTATGTCTTCTTAGAATCAGTGCCTTCACTTGGGGAAAATGGTACAAAATAAGCAAACAGATCGGAAAGCTACTCAGAGGAAAAAATTAACAAAACTCCAAAGATTGCATATAAAGGTGTGTGAGCAAGAAGAACCTAGGATGACACCTGGGTTTTACCTTGCGGAACTGAATGGATGTTAAATACTGCTCTCATAATAGTCCAAATTACTCTTCTAAGGTTGCTTACAAGCTCTGCATGATCTGTCCTGCCTGCCCACCGCACCAGCTTCTTTCCACCACTCTCTCGTCCCCCACCTCTGAGCCACAACCACAATACCTTTATTTTGCTGTTCTTTTCTACCACGGGACCTTACAACATAAACTGTCCTGACTGAACCGCTCCTCCCCATTTTCTTTCCCTAGCCAGCCCCTTCTCATCTTTAGGGTTCAGCTTAAACTCTAGTTCCTCGGGAAAAGCTTTGTAATTCTCCAGAGTATAGTGCCCTGTGTGTGGATTTAACCAAATCAAAATCTGTTCTAGTTTGCTAGCTGCTGGAATGTAATATACCAGAAACAGAATGGCTTTTAAAAAGGGGAATTTACTGAGTTGCTAGTTTACAGTTCTAAGGCTGAGGAAACGTCCCAATCACAACAAGTCTATAGAAATGTCCAATCAAAGGCATCCAGGGAAAGATACCTTGGTTCAAGAAGGCCGATGAAGTTCAGGGTTTCTCTCTCAAGTGAGAAGACACATGGCAAACACAGTCAGGGCTTCTTTCTCAGCTGGAAGGGCACATGGCGAATACGGTGTCATCTGCTAACTTTCTCTCCTGGCTTCTGGTTTCAAGAAGCTCCCCGGGAGGCGTCTTCCTTCTTTATCTCCAAAGGTCACTGGCTGGTGGACTCTGCTTCATGGTGCTGCAGCATTCTCTGCCCTCTCTGAATCCCTCTCTCCAAAATGTTTCCTCTTTTATAGGACTTCAGAAACTAATCAAGACCCACTCAAATGGGTGGAGACATGTCATCCCCTAATCCAGTTTAACAACCACTCTTGACTAAATCACATCAACCAGGGAGATGATCTCATTACAGTTTCAAATATACAGTATTGAGTAGGGATTATTTTAGCTTTATGAAATGGGATTTATATTAAAACATGGCTTTTCTTAGGGGACATACTTCCTTTCAAACCAGCACACTATTTTTCCCTTCTCTTGTCCTTCCTGGACACCCACAACACGTATATTCATGCACTTCATGTTGGGCTTTCAATTCCCTGAGACACTGCTCATATTTTTCCATTTTTCCCTATATTTTCTTTACTGAGTCAGATTTCAGATCTCCAGACCTCTAGTTCACTAATCCTTTCTTCTGCCTTTTCAATCTATTGTTGTAGGTTTCCATTGTTTTTTCATCTCTTTTATTGTGCCTTTCATTCCCATAAGTTCTGTGATTTACTTCTTCAAACTTTTGAGTTCTTCTTTCTATTCACTCAATGTCCTTTATAATCTTCCCTCAACTCATTGATTTGATTTTTGACAAAATTTTCCATGTCTGTTCAAACATCCTGAATTAGTTGTTTCAACTCCTGTATCTCATTTGAAGTGTTGATTTCTTCCTTTAACTGGGCCATAGCTTTGAGTTTCCCAGTATGACTCAATATTTTTTGCTGTAGTCTAGGCATTTGATTTCCTTAATTAGTTTATTCTGGAGGTTGTTTTCACTCTTTTACTAGGACTTTCTTGCTGGATAGCTTTGTTCTCTATCTCTTCTTTGACATTCAGTTCAATTTATTCTAGACCTTTAGCATAGGTTCAGTTTAACTGATCAGATTTTTTTGGTTCTTGTTTTACTGATTCTTGCCCTGCTTACATGGAGACTTTTTCTTTGAGGAAGGTCTACTCAGAAATTATAGACCCAAGTCATATTTTCCAGGCTAGACTGGACAGGCTCAGAGCTCAAGATAAGTGAGTAGCCAGTCTCAGTTTTCCCTAAGGGCGAGACCCAGAAGGTTATCAGACTTTCTGGTGAAGCCTCTAGACTATGTGTTTTTCCTATCCTGCCCATCATATGGTGCTTGTCTGCCATGGCTTCTCATCACCCTAAAGTGATGCAGTGCCTTTAATTTCAGCAGACTCTCCCTACAAGAGATGTGTTTGTGACAGAGATGAGGTAGTATGAGGGCTTTAATTGCCTCAGTTTTCCAGTCCCTGGGGCCTACCATATATACTGTTCCTGGCTATATACTATTTGTTCTGGAGGATGAACTAAATTCCACACCTCACTATTCCACCTTCTTGCCCTGCCTCCTAGGCATAGTATCTTAATACAAGGAACCTAATGTAACCATATATTCTCTGCAATTTGAAAGCAGTAGGCATAAGAAACAAAAATGAATGAAAATGCAGGCACATACCTAAAGATGTACTTAAAGTCACTTGACACATTATACAGTCTCACATATTAAAGAACCAATTACAAAGTTTGTCAAATGCTTGCATATTAGCTTTGATTTTGTTGAACCCCAGAAGTAGGTGAGGGAATGTGGATCAGTACTCATGATGACTTCCTTTATTTAAAAAAATTATGGGGGTACGAGGGTAGTTCAGTAGTAGAACTCAAGCCCGGGTTTGATTCCCAGCCCATACACTTCCCAAACAAACAAACAAAAGAAATCAACAAAAACAAACAAACGAAATTCAACAAATGGTGCTGCAATAACTGGATACTCACATGGAAAAAAGAATGAAATGTGACCCTACCATATAGCATACAAAAAAATTACTGTGTCAACACGTATACAACTCAAAATCTCTCATTTTACCCTCATTGAAGTGCACAACTCACAAAATTTTGCTGTCACCAATATCCATTACTCCAAATATTTCATCATTTCAAGGAAAAACTCCTCAGTCATCTAATCCCAAGTCCTCTCATCTACCCTCATCCCTGGTAACCTGAAAGCTAGTACCTGTCCCTGAGAAAATTGCTTCCTTTAGGTAGTTCATTTAAGCAAGGTCATGCAATAGTTGTTTTTTGTATCTCAACATTATGTCTTCAAGTTTATGTTGTTGCATCAAAATTTCATCCTTTTCATAGCTGAATAATATACCATTGTATGTATATGCCACATTTTGTTTACCCAGTCATCAACAGATGAATGGATAATCACCTACAATAAACAACTACAATAGGTCTGCACCCACAAGAATGGATTTTAAAAAATGACCTTTTTGGATACCTAACAGATCCAAACTATGACACATGGGTTTCTTCATTTTTGGCTACTGTGAATAATGCTATTGTAAATATTGGTGCAAAAATATCTGTTCAAGTCCCTGCTTTCAAATCTTTTGCATATATACTCAGATGTGGAAATGTCAGGTCATATGGTGACTCTATATTCATCTCTCTGAGGAACCAACCAACTGATATTTACAGTCGTTGCACAATAGTACAATAACACCACCAATATATAAGCATTCTAGTTTCTCCATGTCCTTTGCTTTAGTAATAGCCATTCTAGTGGGTGTGACATGGTATCTCATTATGGTTTTGATTTACATTTCCATAATAACCAATTATGTTGACCATGTTTTCATGTGCTTATTGGCCATTTGTATATCTTCTTTGTAGAAGTGCCCATCCAAGTATTTGCCAATTTTTTACTTGGGTTATTTGTCTTATTATTGAATTATAGAAGTTTTTAATATATTCTGGATATTAAATCTTATCATATATGTTAATAACTTCTTGGTGTCCTGATTAGTTAATTGATAATGCTCTTCATTTTATATTTGAGTTAACTCATTGCATTCATTTTTTACATTAATATGCAAAGAATTTATTGCATTAAAGTATTCAAAGATGAATTGAACACAACTTCAGAAGAAAAAAGTAAATTGCAAATATTTTAAAAAATGCACAACTGATGCCAAAAGTTATTCCTATTTAGACCATGTGATTAAGGGCAACTATGAAGTCTCACCCTATAAGAGCATGAATGGAAAACCAAAAATTTTTCATTTAGTTAAACATAATATTTGAACATAAATAATAAAAAATTAATCAGAATAGTAGGGCAGAACCACTTAACACCACAACTCAGGATTCTGCCTTCTACTGAAAAATTATTTGAAAAGAAAATAAAAAATATTTTGTATATATCAAGTATGTATGGTAAGCCGAAAAATGACTTGGATATGCCCCTGTCCTAATCTCTGGAGCCTATGAATATTGCAACACATGGAAAAAGGGACTTTGTAGTTATGATTAAGTTAGGGTTATTGAGATGGGGAGATTATCCAGGAATATCTGGGTAGGTGCAGTGTAATCACAACACACTTTATATGAAGGACTCAGGAAGAGTCAGAATCAGAAAAAAAAAGTTGATGTGATCATGGAAGTAGAGATGAGAGTGTTGTGCTGGAAGTAGGAGGGTGGGGCCACAAGGTCATGAATGCAGGTGACCATTAGAATATGAAAATGACAAGGAAATAGATTCTCATCTCAGGGCCTCCAAAAGGACCAGCCCTGCTTTAACTCAGTGACATTAATTTCAGACTTCTTACCTCAGGAGATGTAAGACAAAAAGTTCTTGTTTAATAAGTCACTAAGTTCATGGTAATTGCAGCAACCATTGGAAACTAATAGAGTATGACACACATTTTAGAAGAAAGTAAGGTACTTACTATAAATTTTGGAGAATTCTAATAAAATGGGCTGAATTATTATCAAGAAACCTACCTCTACCTCCTAGAAAATTCAAACAAGAGAATATTTAACCTTCAAAAAGTCATTTTCAAAAAGAAACAATAAATAAACACGGTGATATAAGACATCCCTTGGAAAAGACTCAGGTGAGACACAACTAACAAAAGAAGAAATCTCACTTACTTGGAACTCTAAAGTATGATAAAGACTGGAGAAGGACTCCACATATTCTGAATTGAAGAAAAATAAAAGAAAACAAAAAAGGTAGTACATTTACATCCTAGACACACCAGTCTGAACACATCCCCATCATTCTGTCCCATGCAGCTTAAGAGACACACAAAGGCAGCATGGCCTGTGTTTCTCCTGCTGCAGATGCATGCCATTCACAGTAACAAGTTAGATCACTATGCATATGTAGGCAGGGACCCAAGATCACAGAGAACCAGAGTGGAATACAAATGGCTGAGGAGTGCCAAGAAGAAAATTGTTCTTAAGGGAAAAAGAGATGGCAGCAAATCTGTTAGCAAGAGGTGCATGCACTCAATCCAGTTTACATTTGTGGGACCACCTAAGTGCAAAATGCCCCTTTCTGGATTGACCAAAAACTAATGGGGACAACTTCAAAGGAGAAAACCTTCACAGACAAATAAAGGAGGGGACAAAATGCCTATAAGACAGGATGGCTCCCAGAACTGAAATGTGCAATGAAAATTGGGTGCTTAGTGAAGAAAATAATTTAAACAAATCATTAGAGCTGGAGAGAAGATTCTGAACAAAAGTAAACAGAACAGATCAAAATTCACAGAGAAGGAGCAGAGGAAAGGAAGCTTCCTCCTGGAAATGAAATAATTGAAAAATAAAGGGAGAAATCTTAGAAATTATGCCACATATCCAGGGCAAGAATCAAGTACAGAAGCCCTGAGAAAAACTTAACAAATGGACTATTCTAAGGGTTCAGAATAAGTTGGGCCAAGCATCAAAGAAGAGTCTTAACACAAGCTCGATAAATAAGAAAACTTAAAATAAAGGGAGAAACTGACAAAGATAACACATCAGAAATTTCACATACCTATTGTCACGTCACGTTCATATGTCAACTTGGCCAGGTGGTGGTGCCCGGTCATCTGCCCTGTCTGTTGCTATGAGGACATTTCATGGACTTAAATCATGATTACACTGGCTGCATCCACAGCTGATTGCACTTGTAATCAGCTACAGAGGGTATCCTCTTCAATGAGTGGTGTTTAATCTAATCACCAGAGGGCTTTTAAGGAGGATTCAGAAGAGACTGTCACTCTTCCTGTTTCAGCCAGTGCGCCTCTCCTATGAAGTTTTTCCAGACTTTTTGTTGGAGTCACCAGATTTACAGCCTGCCCTACAGACCTTGGACCCTTACATTCCCACAGTTATGTGAGATACTTATAAATTTTGTATCTATGGATATCTCCTGCCGATTCTGTTTCTCTAGAGCACCCTAGCTAATACACCCATCATGAGCAAAATGCTACAAGCATACTAAGAAAGAGGAATATATAGCTCAGTTAAGGGAACAAATTAAGACTTCAGTGGTAACACAGGATTAGAAACAAATAATCAAAGAAATTTAAACAAATCTCATAAGCGAGGTATAGAATTGACACGGGATCCACCAATACCATTACTAGTTACATACTTAGAAAAAATGAAAGCAGGGACACGAATAGACCTATATTTGTGGTGGTATTATTCACAATTGCCAATAGATGGAACAAGCCAAATGTCCATCAACTGATGAGTGGATAAGCAAACTGTGGTATGATGGAACATTGTGCAGCTTTCAGAAAGAATGAAGTGAAGCATGCAACAATGTGGACAAAACTTGAGCTCATTATATTCAGTGAAATAAACCAGAAACAAAAGGACAAATATTTTATGGTATCCCTAATATGAACTAATTAAAATGAGCCATCTTTGAGTGTAAAATTCAAGCACACAGGTTATCAGGAGATAGAAAAGGGTAAAGATTGGACAATTGATGCTTAAGGAGCACAGAAGTTTAACAAGGTTGATTGCAAATGTTCAGGAATGGATAGCACAATACTGTGTGATGGTAGCAGAATACAAAGCTGACTGCGAGTATGATTGAAAGAAGAAGGCTAGTTTGTGTATGTCACCAGAAGGAAAACTAGAGATAAAATCCTGGAATGTATAATTTAGAGAAACCTAGAGTAGATTATGACTTAGGTGAGAGACTGAAAACCTTACCCCCCTAATATTGGGAATGAGACAAGAATGCCCATTGTCACCACCTTTGTTCAACATTGTGCAAAAGTTCTAGCTAGAGAAATCAGGCAAGAAAAAAAAAAGAAAAGCATCCAAATCAGAAAGAAAGAAGTGAAGCTGTCATTATTTGCAGATAACATGATTCTATATTTGGAAAATCCTGAGAAATCTCCCTCAATTTTGAAGCACATTGCTGCCAGATATAAAATTCTAGGTTGGCAGATGTTCCTCTTTCAATATTTTGAATCTATCATTCCACTGCCTTCTCACCCCCTTACTTTCTAATGAGGAATCCACATTTAGTCTTATCAAGCTTCCCTTGTATGTTTTGGATTGCTTTTGTCTTGCTGTTTTCAGAATTCTTTGTCTCTGACATTTGACAGTTGGGTTAGTAAGTGTCTTGGAGTAGGTCTGTTCGGTTCTATTCTGTTTATGGTACATTGCACTTCACGAATCTGTAATTTGATGTCTTTCATAAGAATTGGGAATTTTTATACTATTATTTCCTCAAATATTCTTTCTGCTCATTTCCCCTCCTCTTCTCATTCTGGGACACACATGACATGAATATTCATGCACTTTGTGTTGTCATTCAATGAGCTGAGACTCTTCTTAAATTTTCCATTCTTTTCCCTGTCTGTTCCTTTGATTGTAGGTTTTGGATATCTTATCCTTTCATTCACTGATCCTTTACTTCTGCCTCATCAAATCTTCTGTTTTGTGTCTCCATTGTATTTTCAATCTGTTCTCTTGTGACTTTCATTTCCATAAGTTGTGTTATTTTTTCCATGTTTCCCAGTTCTTCTTTAGGCTCACCCAGTGTCTTTTTAACCTTCAGTTATTTTGCCATATTTTTCTTCATCTCACTGAATTGATTTTGAAGATTTGTTTGAACATCCTTAATTAGCTGTTTCAACATCTGTATCTTGTCTGAAGTTTTACTTTTTACTTTCACTGGGTCATATCTTCATGTTTCTTCATGTGACTTGTGATTTTTTTGATGTCTAGTCATCTTTTTGTTCCTGATTAGTTTATTCTGGAGGTCATTTTCCCTTTCTTGCCTATTGTTTTGTTTTTTGATTGACTTTATGCTACAACTCATCTTTGACACTTGGTTCAACTTATTCTATTCCTCTAGAGTAGCTTGTGTTTAACTGGTCAGATTTTTTTCAGGTCTTATTTGTCTCATTCTTTCATTACATATATTGGAAGGTTTTTTAGATAGCCCTATTTGTGCAACTGTTTTACCCCTGAGAGAAATCTTTCTCTTCTCTTTTCCTCCTCTGGAAATGTTGATTTGTTTTGCTTGCTTTTTATTTGTCTCTATATATTTTTAACACTACTTTTGACATCTCTAGCTACTTTTACCCAGAGGGCTGATTCTTGGAGGAGAATCATAGAAAGTACTTACCCTAATTAGTTTTTCCCAACAGGACAGGTCCAGAACATGAAAAGGGGGTGCAGGCAGTACCAAAGTCCCATGGGGAGGAAACCCAGCAGGGTTCCAATCTTCTGTTAAGTTCTTGATTCAGTTCTTTTCCTGTCTTGTCCAGTGGATGATGCTCTCCACCCCACTGCTCCCCACAGACCTAAGGTGATACTGTGTCTTTAATTTTCAGGTGACCCTGCCCCTGCCAGGTGCATGCTTGAGACAAAGGATGCCCAAAGCAAGTTGAAACTCTTGCTGTTTTCTCAGCCCCTGGGTTCTGAATTATCTAAATAAAAGTCACTACATGAACCAGGCCTAGAAATCCCATTCTTGGGGAAAAGCCACCCTTCAGCAGCCTGTTATCTGCTGGCTAGGAAGGTTGCAGTGACTTTCAGGAAGCCCCACCTCCGCACCTGCACATGCATGGTCGATAGAAAGGCTGTGCCACACTTTTTGCGGGTTGAAAATTTTGTTGGTATCATAGACCCTGGGATTTAATTCCTCTAAATAACAGCCAGCACATGTGTTGAACCCTGACTCCTCCATTTTCTTGAAGAATACACATCCTTCAGTGTCCTTTCTCCATCACCTGAGTGGTTACTATGTCTCTCAGTTAACCCTGTTTCTACTCCTGCCTAGGGCAAGACCGAAATGGAGATTGCCAGATACTTTCTTTAATGGAGTGCTTTAAAATGAAGTTGTTCTCAGAGATGGAGTCCAATACCTCGAATAAACCAATCAAAAACTGGAGTTGGTTCCTGGCCCTGTAATCTCCTTTTCTTGGGGTAGAGCTATCCTCCACCAAACTGAGTTCCACCACCTCCAGAAACCTCTGTGTCTCTCTGTCTTCCCTGCTTAATCCCTTGCTGGGAATAGGGTTGAAACAGAGTCTTCCAGTTTCTTTTTTTGCGGGGTGCATTGTAAATACATCTGCACTCAGTGCTGGTATCCAGCAGTCAGAATTCTCTAATCAAAAACCTCAATTGGTGCCTGGCTGAATCCCCTTGCCCCTGTTCCTAGGAGAGAGAGCTTCTATTTCCTGCAAGGGAATGACTCCCAAGCCAGCCTACCATGTCAGTGAGGTATGGACACCAGTCTCCACAGTATGGAAAGATTTATTCATATCTTTTCACTGTGATTTATCAGTCTCATTCTTTCACTCATTTCTGGATGATGTATGATGTGCTTCTGGTCTTTGGGGCCACCCAAACAGTTGTTTTAGAGTTCCTGCTATTTACTAGCTGCCCTGGAGAACAGATTAAATCCTAGAACTCCTTATACTGCCATATTTTCATATCGTACCTTTACTATATTATTGTGCTAACTCTGGGGTTCAGTCCCTGAGCTGTCATTTTCCTAAGTTTTATCTAGTTAATGACAGGACAGAAATTTTTCTTAGTGGCAGGATCTAACAAAAACAAACAAACCAATGAAACAACAGCTTTCTCAGTCTTTGAAAATTGGCTTTTTAAAAGCTAGTGCTCTTCTTCAGACCTTAGCCCTCTTACCAATGAAAGTGAACAGCTCCAGCTGAAAGTACACAGTCATAAGTAGCTTTTTCTCAGCATATGTGTTTTTCTGAGAATGAATTTGTGGCCTTTTAAATTCCCCAGTTTACAGGGATCCATATCCCCTTTTTCTTATGAATCAATCTTTCCTCCTATTCTTGGGTTGCCTATTTTATGTCTCAATTCTGGTAATCCTTTGTCCCATGCTGCTTCAATTTGATTATTTCTCATACCAATTTAGCTGTCTGCAAGCTGCATCTGCAAATAGGACAAGTTCAGGAAAAATAAGTCAGAGGCAAGTTTCAGTCTTTATGTCTACCACTGAATATATTAGCACAGAGATACATTCACCCTAGTATGCAGGTAGAGGGTACTGTGCTCGCTCCTGAAGCAAATCCAGGAACACACACTGTAAGTGCAATGTGGCTCCACACTGGGTCAGTGAAACAGGATAAGGTCCAGCAAGGGCACCATGAGTTTTTCTTACTCTTTTAAAGTGACTTTTTAATTTGAGGCTTGCCCAGATAACACAACCCTTTAACTGTTTTTGGAGCTCTAAGAAAAATGGCTCTTCCAGTTTCACTAAATGTTCAAAGATTTTGTTGCCAAACAGAATCCTTGTAGTGTCTCATTTCACCTTAATGGTGGACCAGATGTCCCTCTATTTTATTTTGTTATTAGAAAGTTGTAGGTTTAAAGAATATTTTGGTTTGTTAAAGCTGACAAAATGCAATATACCTCAAATGTACTGGCTTTTGGCAATAGAGATTTTTTAGGCTACAAATTCATAGTCTAAGACCATCAAAATGTCTCGATTAAGGCATTAGCAGGATGATATCTTCTCTGCAGACTGGTTGCCAGTGAGCTTGGGCTCCTCTGTCAGATAAAAAGGCTTTTGGCCAATATCTGCTGGTGCTTCTCTGTTGGATTTCATTGCCTCCACGTTCTGGTTTCAGTGGCATCTCTCTCAGCATCTCTGGGTCCTTTTATGTGAGTTTCTGTTAATTTCATCTCTTAGCTTCTGTCTCTCTATCTTTTATACACTTATAAAGAACTCCAATAAGAGGTTTAAAATCTACCATGAATTGGGTAGGCTGAATCCCCTTACCCCTGTTCCTAGGAGAGAGATGTGGGTCATATTTCAATTAAAATAACTTATCAAAACGTCCCACCTACAATAGGTCTGCACTCAAAGAATGAATTAAGAGAACATGGCCTTTCCTGGGGGTACATAACAGCTTCAAACTACCACACAGAACAACCATGCATAAAAATCAGGAATGCTTCATGAATTTGAATGTCATCTTTACACAGGGGCCATGCTAAAGGTTAGCATGTATCATTTCAGTTTTTGTATATGTACTGCTGAAGAAAACTTTCTTTAATTTTTGATGTAGTTTTTAGAATATATAATTCTTGTTTGACTTTTTCTCTTCTTTCAGCACTTTATATCACCCTTGTAGACTCATGGTTTCCCATGAGAAAGTTGTTGTTAATCTTATCAAAAATCCCTGTACGTGAATAATTTATTTACATTGCTGCTTTCAAGACTCTCACTTTGTGTTTGTCTTTCAACAGTTTGATTATAATGTGTCTTGATGTTGATCTCCTTTAGTTTACTGTACTTAGAGATTTTTACACTTCTGTAATGTGTAGAGTTATGTCTTTCATCAAATTTGGGAACTTTTGGCCATCATGTTTTCAAACTTTATATATCTCTCTCTCTCCTCCTTCTGGGAATCCCAAAGTGTGCATGTTGGTGTACTTAATGGTGTCCCACACTTTGCTTAAGTTCTTTGCATTGTCCCTGATCAATTCTTTTCTGCTGCAGGTAAAAAACACATTCCACCCACTTTTTATTCAGTTGAATGAACATAATATACTCACTTATGGAATAGTATATGCTTATGGAATTAGTGTATTACTTGTGATATATACAGAAAATAAAGCAGGAAAAAGTGAAAGAAATATTGTTTCAAGACATACACTGGACTATAAATGATTCAAACAAATTATCATTATCCCATACTACAAAATATAGGTATAGATATGACAGAATAAATATAGATATGACAGAAATTACTTTCAGTGGCATTATAGCCTATACACAAATGCAATACTAAAAACAAACATTCCAGACTTTAATTTATGCTTGTTAGCATCTAAAGTTGGAACTGCTCACTCTACCATGAAAGATGAGAGGGAGAGCCAGATGAACAGATGGACAGAAATCTCTATTCTGCACTCTATCAGCTGCTGTTCAGTGACTGGTAGTACACTAATAAAGCACTTAGAAGACTTCTGCCTCCATCTGCTCTCAATTAAAATTAGACCCTGAAGCAAACACAAAGTTTTGGATTTCTTTTGTGGAACCTTTCAATAGTGCACCACCAAGTGAATGGGTTGATCTGTGATGGTGTTTACAGGTTGTGACAGCCCCATGTTCATGATGGCTGTTGTCTCCTGTTCCCAGGTCCCTGCACTGCAGTCCCCTTTTCTGGCTACTTATCATGGGAAACTATCATGTTTGGACAACCTTAACAGTCTCTCAGTCCCATTATTCTATGGCAAGTAATGAAATTAGATTTGTGCCACTCCATGGGGACTTCATGATTTTCTTATGTTTAGGGAAATATATGTTTATGAAGCTTCTTTTACTTCCATGAGTGTGCAACACATACCATTAATAGTACTTGTTATGCATCCCTGTTTCAAAGGTTTGATTTCAGATCCCTCATCTACTGGTCTAGGAAGAAACCAAACATGGAAGGAAAGACAGAAGTGGCAACTTCTCCATTGCACCTAGTGAGTCACTTAGGACAGGTGCTGCAGTTTTCCTTCTTCATAGGTAATTTGAAATTGCCATCCTATACACTGCACTGAGGTCTCATTAAATTTTACCCAGCAAGAGGAGGAATATATCTATTGTAAAAAGCATTTCTCCAAAATAAAATGATTAAAGTCTCTCCTGCAGAGTATTTGAGGGCATGTATGTTTTAGAGATGCTGCTCTTAAATGTTCTATCTCCCAGGGACCATCATTGGAGGTTAATGAAGAGTTGCAAAAATGCCTTAATGAGGATGCAAAGGTGGAAACTTTTCTTTGGTGGAAAATTAGTATTTGATATTGAGGAAGGATTGCTGTTACATATAAGAATAGATTCGCACACTGACCTTGATTGCAGTAGGAATCCACATCCTTAATTGCATCTCAATTACAGTTTTATTGTTCTAAAAATGACAAAAACCAGCAAAAGCCATAAGAGATGCACAGGGGAGGCCTAAGAAGACCTCAAATGTAAAACTTCCAGTGTCCTCTCCATTGGAATCAGAACTCATCACTCCCCATGCAAACTCCTGTATATTGTAGAAACTCTCCAGCTTTGGTTTTCCTGAGTTTTTATAGGATTTCATAAGCAGTATTGATGAAATTGGTGCCCCTGTAGTTGAATTCAATCTCCAGCCCCCTCTTCTTTCCCCTAGAGGTCATTTCCCTTTCACTTTGTAAAACTTTTTTATTGTTAAATATAACACATATACAAAGAAAAAAAAGAGCAGTGATTTTTAAAGTCTACTTCAAAAAGTATTTACAGGACTTGTGAGCAGGAGACATTCTGAGATGGCAGCTTAGTGAGGTGTGGAATTTAGTTTGCCCCCCAAAGCAGCTAGTAAATAGTCAGGAACAGTACAGAACAACTGCTGGGGCCACATCAGTGAATGGCACACAGTATACACTAGTCTGGACAAGCTGGACTGGCTGAGATCCCATCCAGAACTGTGAGTCCCCCAAGCCACAGAGGCTAGTGCCCCTTTCCCACAGGCCGTTTCCCAGAGGAGAAAGGTAAGAGACTTTACTAGCAGCAGGGGCTGAGTTCAACCAAGCTCCAATTGTGGAATTACTTAACAAATTTTGACTACTAAAAATAGTCCCCTAGCTCAGATAAACCTCAAATAAAAGCTAAAGTTACTAGTTTTTGCCCCAATGAAGAGAAAGCAGGGCTGACAGAAAACATGAAACAGCAGGGGTTTTTTTTGGATTGAACAGCACAAAATACTTGAAAAGATCTGGATGCTAAAAAGAAAGTGGGCACATAGGACCTGGAGATACATAGAGCAACATAGTAACTTATGCTCTTGATAAACAAGCCCAAGGAACTGGGGGTCCTGCTCTGAAAAGGATTTTTTTCTTTGTTTCTACTGCTTAACTGTTCTTTAGATACAACTGCAAGGTTTCTCAGGCTCCAACTGCCCCAGACAAGGGCTGAATTAAGCTTGTCTGAGAGACCAGGAGACTGGTCAGGTGAAAAGAGGTAAGTCCCTGAGAGGGGTGGGGCCCAGCTCAGGTGGAATTCCTCCCTCAGGGTTTCAGACCCCAAGGACTGGAATACTGAAGCAATTAAAGCCAGCCTACAACCTCTCCTCTGTCTCAACCATGCCCCCAAACAGGGGCAGGACAGAAAAATCACACAGTCTAGAGGCTTCTTAGGAAAGTCTGACAACCTGCTAGATCTCACCATCAGGGAAAACTGCTGCAGTTGAATCTTTCCTCCTGAGAGGAGGCCAGTCTGGTCTGGGACAATCTGATTGGGGTCTATGATATCTAAGTAGACCCTCCTAAGGAAAAAAAAATGTAGTTACAGAACAGATATCAGAGTTTATTATGGGTTACCATTCCAATACTTCAGATTTTTCTTTCAAACTGCTTCAAAATACTGGGGGCTAGAAGAATTTTTCTTTTCCTTTTTGTGAAAAATAACATATATACAAAAAAGCAATAAATTTCAAAGCACATTGCAACAATTAGTTGTCAAACAGATTTCAACGTTTGGTATGGGTTGTAATTCTACCATTTTAGGTTTTTACTTCTAGCTGTTGTAAGATACTGGAGACTAAAAGAAGTATAAATATAATGATTCAGTGATCATACTTGTTTGTTAAACCCTTCCTTCTCTATATAACTCCACCATCAACTTTGATCTTTCTCCTACTCTTTCAAGGCATTTTGGCTATGCCCATTCTAACTTTTTCACATGTGGAGGGGCTGTCAATATATGGGATAAGGAGATGGAACTAGTTGATGTTCTGGAAAGGTTGTCCCCTCTGCATTTCAGGACTTATCTGGTCCAGTGACCAATCTGGAGGTTGTAGGCTTTTTGGAAAGTTACCCTAGTGCATTCAACTTTTGTAGAACCTTATATAATGCCCTAGGTGTTCTTCAGGATTGGCAGGGATGGTTTAGGTTGGGGTTTGGCATGTTATGGTAGGCAGAAATGTCTAAATGAAGCTTACATAAAAGTGACCTCCAGAGTAGCCTCTCAACTCTATTTGAAATCTCTCAGCCACTGGTACCTTATTTCTTACACTTCTTTTCCCCCTTTTGGTCAGAATGGCATTGTTTCCCCTCATTAATTTTTATTTCTTGCCATCTTACTGGATAATTTTAATTTCCCTATCTTTAATTTCACTGATTCTTTTTTATGCCTGTTTAAATCTACTGTTGAACCTCTCTAGTGATTTTTTTTCATTTCAGCTTTTTTAACTTTTCAAATCTAATATTTCTATTTGTTTCCTTTTTATAATTTTATCCCTTTATTGATGTACTTTATTTGTTCATACATCATAATTTTTGTTTCCTTTAATTTTTTGTCAATGGTTACCTTTAGCACTTTGAGTATATTTAAGAAAGTTTAGTCTTTGCCTTGGAAGTAAAATTTCTGTGCTTCCTTTGAGTTGGTTTCTGTTAATTTATATATTTATTGTTTTTAATGGGCTATACTTCCCTATTACTTTGTATATTTTTAAACTTTTGTTGAAAACTGGGCATTTTGAATATTACAATGTGGTAACCCTCCTCCCTCCCTGGGTTTTGCTGTTCACTGTTTTGGGCTTCATCCATCCATTTGTTTAGTACATTTTCCATACTGTTTTAGCAAAGATTTTATTACTTGTCATGTGTGTTCTGTGTCAAACAGATTTTTGACAAATGCAAAGAACCATCCTGTGGTGTTAAGATAGTGTCTTCAATCTAATAGTGTTGAATCGATTACATATTGTCATGTTTGAGATCCTTGGGTGACAGAGTCCCCAGAGGCAATGTTACCCTTTGGTTCAATCTGCATCATAGATCAGTCTCAGGTGATATCTGATGTTAAAGTAGGCTTTTTAAAGTACCATTCTTACAAGAGTGAAAGTGGGAACATTCCAGTGTTGTGGGCACCTTAGAGTCGAGATGTTGCACAATTGACCCACTAGGAGGGTCTCCATCTGGAGATAACTCAAAATTAAGGAAGTCAACATCTGTGCCAGGTCCTTCAGGAGTACAGCTGTGATTTCTGTATGTGGGCTGGGTGGATGAATATGCAGGATACTATGGAATATACAGTACTGTAGAACAAACTGACAGCTAGAATTCATGTTTCCTTATACAAGTTAAAGAAGGCAGAGTCAAAGGGGGGGGCCAAGATGGCGGCTTAGCAAGGTGCGCGTTTTAGTTCGTCCTCCAGAACAACTACTAGATAACCAGAAACAATACAGAACAGCTCCCAGAACCACGATAGTGACCGAACACACAGCGCGCCCAGAACGGGAACAGCTTAGACCGACGGCAACTGGCCGGATCTGTGAGTTCCCCAAAGCCGCGGCGGCCGGTGGCCGGCGCCCGGCGTCCCCTCCCCCATAGGCGGCTCCGCGGAGAGAAAGGAAACAGTAGTAGAAATTGAATCCAAACGACCGCACTCGCGCACTCGCCGGATCTGTGAGTTCCCCAAAGCCGCGGCGGCCGGCGCACCTCCCCCATAGGCGGCTCCGCGGAGAGAAAGGAAATAGTAGCAGAGATCGAATCCAAACGACCGCATTCGCGCACTCGCCGGATCTGTGAGTTCCCCAAAGCCGCGGCGGCCGGCGC